>CM057168.1:3725236-3742063 GCA_029962745.1 Echinometra lucunter | reverse complement strand
AAATAATTTCATTGCCATTCATCAAAATCTGCAGCTTTTAGCTTTCTCCCACTATGAACATGACGGACAAAGAAAGCGGACAAAATAAACAACCCCTCATTCTACCCTTCACAATGGTTCTGGTAGTCAAAAGAACATCCCTTCACTGCTATTGTCTAAAATAATGTGGAACAGGTGTCACATGCATATTCACATGGAACTACATGATGAAACACAATAGCTGTGAAGGGATGTTCTTTTGACTACCAGAACCATTGTGAAGGGTAGAATGAGGGGTTGTTTATTTTGTCCGCTTTCTTTGTCCGCCATGTTCATAGTGTCCGGATATACTCAGTCTGTCACTATAAGTAGACAATGGCAACATGTAATTAAACCCTTTGACTATTAAATGCTCCCCTTCTCGTAGGTTTAATACTGGTGTCACCCGATGCAGTAGGCTAGGGGTTAAAGCGAAACTTTAGAATCTCACGAAGGAAACATAAATTATCTTCAGGGGCGGCGTCAGGGTATTTTCATGGGGGGTTGGGGCAAGATGACCCATAGGTGACTTTATTTACGTTTTGAACAATAATAAATAAGGGTATTATGACTAAATCCTCTCCTTCCCCATACTCTTCGTTCTTCTTTCTCCCCTTTTTCTTCTTTTTCTTTATTTTTTTTTTCTTTTTGGATGAATTCAAAAATCATAGGGGGCGGTCGTCCCCTGCACCTCTGTAGCGCTGCCTCTGAGAAGGAAACAAAACTTGCCATCTACGTCACTACGATTTTCTATACGTCAGAGTTTGGTGTTAGAGAATAGGTTAATTCGCGTCCGGCTCGTTATTCCGAGGTGCGTTATTCCGAACACACGAATTTCGTATACCTGGAGGTTCGTTAATCCGAAAATAAATAAGATTGTCCGATCATTTTCTGCATTAATCCAAAGGTTCATTATTCCAAAGGTTCATGATTCCGACTGTTCGTTATTCCGAAGATTCGTTTTTTCCAAAATGAAGTAGGGTTCGTTAATCCGAAAATGAAATAAGGTTCGTTAGTCCGAAAATGAAATAGGGTTCGTTAATTTGAAAAAGAAACAGGGCTCCTTAATGTACTGTAGTTTAGTAGCTTATATCACTAGAAGCTTATCAATATATCAGTAGCTTATCAATATATCAGTAGCTTACATCAATACATCAGTAGCTTATATCAATATATCAGTAGCTTACATCAATACATCAGTAGCTTACATCAATCTATCAGTAGCTTATATCAATCTATCAGTAGCTTATCAATCTATCAGTAGCTTACATCAATACATCAGTAGCTTACATCAATACATCAGTAGCTTATCAATCTATCAGTAGCTTACATCAATACATCAGCAGCTTATCAATCTATCAGTAGCTCATATCAATCTATCAGTAGCTTACATCAATACATCAGTAGCTTACATCAATACATCAGTAGCTTACATCAATACATCAGTAGCTTATCAATCTATCAGTAGCTTATATCAATCTATCAGTAGCTTATCAATCTATCAGTAGCTTACATCAATACATCAGTAGCTTACATCAATACATCAGCAGCTTATCAATCTATCAGTAGCTTATATCAATCTATCAGTAGCTTATCAATCTATCAGTAGCTTACATCAATACATCAGTAGCTTACATCAATACATCAGTAGCTTATCAATCTATCAGTAGCTTATATAAATATATCAGTGGCTTACATCAATACATCAGTAGCTTAAATCAATATTTCAGTAGCTAATGTCTCAGCAACTATTATCAATCTGTCCGCAGCGAATATCAATATTTAATTGGGCTTACTCCGTATCTTATTTTATCACCAATGCATTCGGCATCACATTTAAATAGGTTATTCAACAATTTTCGTCTTGTCAATATTTTAGGTGCTTATCAATCATGTGCAACTTAGTGAGGAGGCCAGCCTTTCAGAACGTTACAGGCAGGAAAAGCAATTACTGAGCTAGAACAGTGAAGGCAGGCTTGCAGATTTTTGTTTCTATTGTAAGAAAGCGATTCAAGGATTTATAAAGAAGCGTTTTGTTGATTTCTTTAGTGACTTGGTCAGATTTAGAGCTCCATTTTCAAGTATGATGGAGTGTTGTTTATCCTAGAGCGTAATGAAATAACATTTCCCTGTAACTGCAAAAAAATGTGTCAGACGCAAATACCAGGAGTTCATGACACACATTTATGTCCCCAACAGAAATATCACCCGTGAAAACAGGTCATCCCGCGGCAAATCACCTGTACCCCTACGTCCAACAAAACCTGTAAAGATTTCAATTTAAGCAATATTTATGTGCCCAAATTAGTCGAGTTTCACGCGAAGTGAGTGTTTTTTTCCCTCTCGGTCAAAAAATAAATCTCATTTTAAGTACTGCCTCCTATATCTATCTATCTATCTATCTATCTATCTACTGTATATCTATACATCTATTTATCTGTCTTTCTATCCATCTATGAATCTGTCAATCTATCTTTCTATCTTTCTATGTATCTGTCTATCTATTTATCATCTATCTAACTATCTATCTATCTATCTATTTATCTTTCTATCTGTCTATCTATCTATCTGTCTGTCTATCTATCTATCTATCTATCTGTCTATCTATCTATCTATCTATCTGTAGATCTATCCATCTGTCTATCTATCTATGTCTATCCACCTATCTATCTATCAATCTATCTATCGGTTGATCTATCTGTCTATCTATCCATTCTATCTATCTGTCTATCTATCTGTCTATCTATCTATCTATCTATCTGTCTATCTATCTGTCTATCTATCTGTCTATCTATCTGTCTATCTATCTGTCTATCTATCTGTCTATCTATCTGTCTATCTATCTGTCTATATATCTATTTATCTATCTGTCCGTCTATTTATCTGTCTATATCTGTCAGTATCCCATACCTTGTAACTCTATCTGTATTCTGTCAATATGGCCCATAGCTTGCTATCAGTATACATATATGCTAATGTCCATAGCTTGCTAAATATCCACCTAGCTATCCGTCTTTCTATCTACCTATTTATCTATCTATCTATCTATCTATCTATCTATCAACCTATTTATCTATCTATCAGTGTCCCATAGCCCGGAGACCATTGCTTTTCAAAGAAAGTTTTCCAGCATAAATGCTTGAATGTTGGGGATATTCTTTAATTCGATAAATCGTGATAAACTTCATTGATTAAGGTTAGTCTATAGACAGCGCCCCGAGTACCCATCATACACCCTGCGTGTCAAAGGCATATACAACCACAGAACTAGAAAGACAACACTTCATAAGTTTGATGTTTTAATCGCCATTATCATCTCAGAGAAAGGCTGGATGATGAGACATGGGAAATAATTCTCTCAACTAATTAAGGTTGATATACTCTGTTTAATGTAATCGCTTTGGTAAAAGATTTATGCTCTTGGTGCAGTTTGTCTACGAACAAATATTTTAATCATTTGATACTTTATTGTTTCTTATAATTTTAAACACATAGACAAGTTGATTTGACTGTCCTCCCAGTAGAATCATTTACCGACGTGAAAAATTTGTAACTTAACCCATTCGTGACAGAGGTCCACATTTTGTGGTTTGACCTAATAACTTTTGATGCAGAGCCCTAAAAAATATACCAAATACATGAGCAGAAAGAGCAAAAAATTCTACACAAACTGTGCCCATTTTGGTTGCGTCAATATTCCTTGTTTGATGCTGAAAAGTTTTTAAAGGAAAATAAGCATCAAAATCCTTAAATTGGCAATGTGATAGAAAGTTTAAAAATCACTGTTTTCCCCTGCAAATGTGCAACTTTTTGACTTCTCATCATAACTTCTGTCAACTTATATTCATTTCAGATACATGACGTTTTAAAAGAAAAATGTAGCAATAAAATAAAGATGTTGGTGTTGCCAATTTGAAGAATAAAGGCTGATCAAATTAGGCTTTAAATAATTCCTGTCACGAATGGGTTAACTTGTGTTATAATTGGGTTAGGGTTTAAAAAACACATTAGTTCAAAGAGGGAGAGAGAGAGAGAGAAAAAAAAAAAGAACTAATAAATCTTGAGGATTGGCAAACAGGACAACTTTAAACTGATGACGTAACACAGGAGATGAGGAAGAGGTGTGAATAAGTTATAGATACGATCCTCGTTTTTTTGCATTATTCTAGTTAAATTGACAAACTATATAATGTTTCTCTTCGCCAATCATTACACCGCCTGAAGTTTCACGAAAATTATCTGATGCAGGCTAGGATACTCTATGTTTAAGCAATCATCGTTCAGTGTAAGGTCATCATCAAAACCTGAGAGACACAAATACAGCGTAATGGTGTAACTATACCGTTACCATGGTAACGTGGATGTAAGAGAGGAAAGGGTGTCATCCTCCTCTCATCGAGAAGGAACGGTTGATAAGGGAAACGTGTATGAGGGAAGAGAGACTATATAGGGAGAACCGGTGGGGATAGTTTATTTGGGTTTCTTCAGAAGGCTATTACCGAATGCCCCATATCTTATGATCTGTGTAGGATTTATAGGGAGAAGAAATGGTAATAGAAAAGGAGGGAAGGGAAGAATGAAGAAAACATTGACAAAAACTAAGGGGAGAGATAAAGAGGTAGAGCAGACAGAAAAGGGACATGCAAACTAGAATTATCGCTGATTGTTAAGCACTTGTTTTTCCTTTCTTTCCAAAATTAGGAAATGAGGGGGGTTGACTTTAATTGACGCAGAAATAGAGGAAAAGATTTTTTCGGGTTGTCAAACAATCTGACGAGCTTTCATTAAATGAAAAACTAGCATAGAGGGGGGGGGGGGGGAAGGATGCATTTCTTAAGCTTGTGCAGACATGGCCGACAGAAGGGGGGAAATGGAGGAAGAGAAGAATGGGAATAGATTTTAAAAGAAAAAGAAGTAGAAGAACGGGAAAAGATAAGAAGAAGAAGAGGAGGAGGAAAGAGAAGGAGGGGGAGGAGGAGGAGAAGAACAAGAAGTACAACACGAACAACATCAAAGGAGAATGCAACCCAGACATCAGTGTGCTTCCAGTGAATGAAGAAAAACAAGAAGAATGAACAGTGAAAGTTTGAGGAAAATCGGACAATCTGTTCAAGAGTTATGCACTTTGAAAGTTTAAGTTAATCCTTATTATAGGGATCCTTAAATTGGCAACTTTGCCAGCGTCTATGATGTCCTCGTGGACAACTCTCCATTCAGTTTGTACACAGAATTCAACATTTTCTTTATTTTCAAGAGAAATAAAAATTCTGTTGATTTATTGTTTGAGTATGACATGGCTATATCAATTCTGCAAGCATATCGGGAAGAATTATGTTGATTCCTGACGTGAAATTTCATATAATTTTTTTTTTTTGGGGGGGGGGGAGGGGGATATTATGTACAAAATGAATGGAGAGTTGTCCACGATGACATAACAGATGCTGGCAAAGTTACCAACTCAAGGATCCTAAATAATAGGGATTTACTGAAACTTTCAAAATTCATAATCTAAACAGATTGTCCGATTTTGCTCAAACGTTCACTGTTTACTCTTCTTGGTCATCTTTATTCACTAAGAGCACACTGATTTTGGGTTGCATTCTCCTTTAACTACAACTACAAGGAGGAAAAGAATAAGGAGGATGAAAGGGATGGAGAAGAAGAAGGAGAGGAGGAGGAGGAGGAAGAAGAAGAAGAAGAAGAAGAAGAAGAAGAAGAAGAAGAAGAAGAAGAAGAAGAAGAAGAAGAAGAAGAAGAAGAAGAAGAAGGAGGAGGAGGAGGAGGAGGAGGAGGAGGAAGAGGAGGAGGAGGAGGAGAAGGAGGAGGAGATGGAAGAGGAGGGGCAAAATAAGAAAAAGGAGGAAAAGAAGTAAACTCTCAGGATTAATGGAAATGTATAACCTTCCCATTTCATCCCGTGCGAGAAATGAGTTCTGTACCTAACCATGGACGCCTTTCGCTAGTACACCCATGATCTGGGTCCCGTTTCATAAAACTTATTATCAATAACATGTTCCAATAACTGTTATAGGCTACTGAAATCCTTGCACCTGAATGGCTGAGAGAAAATTTGTCAGAGAAATGTGGCAGTTGTTACCCACGACAAGTTTTATGAAGCGGGGCCCTGACAGACATCGATTCCTCCTTTCAAAGGGCATCGCGAGGCCATTGTCGGGTGATATGTTTACAGGATAGATGTTCCATTATTAAACATTGCATACATAATGAAATAAAGCATCATGCACTGGACAGTGCTCTCTCTCTCTCTCTCTCTCTCTACTCTAAAAAAAAATAAGGGAAGGAGAGAGGGAGAAGGGGGGGATTCGAAACAGAGTAGCTGGGCAATGATGACATTTTTCGTTCTACCAACTTCCCGTACTCTTCTTCTTCTTCATCTTCTTCTTCCTCTTCTTCTAATTTTTTTTGTTGTGGTTGATTGGGAATGGTTTTTTATCTTCGTTTCTTTAATTTGTTTATCTTATTTCACGGTTTGTTTTTATTTGCTAGTTTATTTCTTGTTCCCGCTATCTATAACGCTGGTATTGTTGTGTTGTGGGCTTCCTTAGTCCTATTTACTAAAAACTAGAAGGTTACAGTAGCATTTAAAAGGGCACAGGGCAGTGCTGTGATGATTTTCGTCCGCCCCCATCTCTTTCATAATCCATTTCATAATTTTTCTATCGTTCATTATATCCCCAATTTATTATTATTTTACCCCAACGTAGCCTCTCGCTTTAAGGCGGGAAGAAATTGAAAAAAGGGACGAATTTAGGCTTGCCGATCGAAAGACATACGATACGAAGAGGCTATAGCTGAGATAAATTGATGGAATTACGTTCCTCCTCATACCGGGCTAGATGAAATAAAAGTCCCTGGACAAATTGCATTTTCCATTTATATAAATCGAAATCAGACTACCTTAGGAGAATTACGGACGATCCAGATGGAAGGGAAAATCAAATACTTGAGCTCTCTTCAGAAAGGTTATAGGGGAATAATCGATTCTGCCCTAAAATTTCTTTCTTTTCAACCGTTTTCATTCCCCCCCCCTCTCTCTCTCTCTCTCTCTCTCTCTCTCTCTCTCTCTTTCTCTCTCTCTTTTTCTCTCTCTTTCTCTCTCTCTTTCTCCCTCTCTCTTTCTCTCTCTCTTTCTCCCTCTCTCTGTATCTGTATGTCTGTCTCTCTGTTTCTTTCTCTCCGTCTCTCTCTCTCTCTTTCACTGTGTTTCTCTTTCCATTTCTCTCCCTCTCTACTTTTCTTTCTCTTATTCTCTTCCCTTCTACTTTTTTTTCTTCTTCTTCTTTCTTTTTTTCTGTAATTATGACGATGGTTGAATCTATTTTCGTGAAATGTCGGGCTTTCCCCCTTATCATCTTACACTATGAAATATCACAGGTTTAGTATCACTCATCACTCAAATCTAGGATTCTCCCAAAACGTGAGATTTCATGCTCACCCACCTTGCTTGATGTGGCATTAACCCATCGCATTCGGACGTGGATGATCCCTGTAGTTAAGCTTATGGAAATGAATTTGGATTCAGGGGCCCCCGCAGTGAATGCGTTAACTTTACTTCTCCGTGTTGTCTTAATTTCTATCTCAAAGGAAACTCTAAATCTTCTCTGAAGATCTATCATGATTAGGTACATCCCCTCGTGTCTCGTAAATGTATTAGCGAATTTGGAGGAGGAGGGGGGAAAGGTCGATTTCCTCCCTAAGAGACAAATGTCTAACAACGCTGGTAAAAAGCACTATGGCGTATTATGGGAGCAGGAGTTGGTCTAGCGGTAAAGTCCAGAGTCAGCTCTTTGTCTTCGTCTACAAACTGACTCTGATCGGATGCAGGTTCAAGTCTGAGTCACGTCTTTGGGATGGTGACGTAAAAGGTCGGCCCCAGACTTATAATCATACCTGATTGATACACGTCTGTAAAAACCCAATTCAACAACAACAACAATAATAACAGCATGTAGGGTACAAACAATGACAGACGGTGTATAAGTTCAAATTACCGTGGTCTACCATCACAGTACCATAGCCGTACCATTGGGTACTGTCGTACTTAAATTTTACAAGGGAAAATGAATCTTCACTATCTCGGGGGGGGGGGCGTTTCATGAAACAATTAGTCGGTGGTTTTAACCGACTTATACTGTTTTCACACTGCCGAAACGGAATATCCATGCCGCTATATTTCATGACGCTTCACTTTCAAAACGCTTCCAAAACGCTTCTGGTTTCTGTTCACACTGAACCAATGAAGTCCGTTTTGAGCGAAAGCGTAATATTACGGTGTGAGAGAGTGCGGAAATACGTCATTAACCACCATGCATTTTGCTATCTCTAGCTGTATAATTTTTTTGTTTTCTTTGATATATGTAACAAAACAAATCAGTTATTCAGAATAAAATGTATAATTATTACTTAACTTATTGCAATTTGTTTAAATTTACTGAATAATTATTTTTTTTATTTGTATGTATAGTTTAATTTTTAAACTCATGTACGAATGCTAACGCGTTTGTTTCTTCATACATGATTCGCGTCCATGCAGCTAGTAGCGTCGAACGTACGCTGCACTGCCATGCCGATCCATGCAGCTCGCTAGCGCTGCGATCGAAGATACCCGCGCTTTCACTCGTTTCCCGCATTTTCCAGGTTTTTGGTGGGAACCTGGTTGACCTTTGACATTTCTATTCCGCTTTATTTCCTTTTTTCTGTACATACCAAAAAATAAAGCGTCATATTTGGAATATTCCGTTTTCAAAACACCTCAAAACCTAGTGATAGACCTCACACGTAGATTGCGGAATATTTGATTCCGTTTTCAAATATGACGCTTTGCCGAGTGTTCATACCAAAGCGTTTTTTTTTCAAAAAACGCTTTTATTCCGTTATATTTGTTTGGTGTGAAAGTGGTATAATTTGCTTTCAGCCAATCAGATGGGGAGTATTTTTAGTAGCTTATAACATTTGTCGGTGATTTTCACCGACAAAACTCTTCATGAAACGCTCCCCTGGTCATCATTTATAAATCATTAATTTTACGATTGCTCTTCTTAACACGTGTTATACCGTACAATGATCTTAAAAATTAATGGAAGTTCTGATCCAGACCTGCCAACCCTGCAAGTCAAGAAATACGGACAAATGTTTAAAAAGCTGTCAAAAATAGGGAAATTCCTGAATTTCCTATACATTGCTACAGACAAGATTTTTCCGAAAATAGGGACACCGCATTGTCAAAGCTGAAAATTGCTCTTTCCTTTTCTGAAAAATAGGGACTGTCCCTCTTAAAAAGGGGACAGTTAGCAGGTTTTGCTGATCAGGTGATTATTACGTGAGGCAATAATTGGAAAGGTTAGACTGGTTGTTAAAAAAAGACATGTCGCTATAGTGCGAGATTTTTTGGAATTTCATGATCTATTTCTAGCCCTATTTCAAATATGAGGGAATATGGAGAGCAATTCTTTCTCGGTAGCCGTTTTTTCTCATTTTTTTCCTAACAGACATGAAAAGAACGAGGCAACTCACAAAATATCTTTCAACTTTCCTAGAACTGAAGTGTCTCTTGAAGCAAGGACCCTCTCAAATTGTTCTCTTGCCTTAGTTTTAAGGTGAAAAAATGCAAACAATTTCAGGTATAAGTGAGATGATAAAACTCCCTTAATAACATGTATCCTTAAGCGATACGTTGTTTTATCCCCCCCCCCTCAAAAAGTTCAGGATATGCCACTGCTTAAATCACGAGGACGGATGTCATGAGGCATCATGGACATCATAATAACGTACTAATTACGATGAGTGTGGACTGACAAACACATAACGTACGCTGTCACTGAATGTCACTCTAATCATTTCATTCAATCTCATTCATGGACATGAAATTGTGGAAATTAATCGTGAAAGTAATAATGCAAATTGTAATTGTCTATTTATTGCATACCTATTGAACAAAGATTTTTCTTGACAATTATGAAGCTTGCTAGAGGCTTTCCCGACATAGTAAAGTAACTAATGCATGCAAACTCAATTATATCCATTTAAATCCCATTATAAACTGTGTACAAAAAATAAGTCCTAAAACAAACGGCAATTATTTTTTAACCAGGAGGAGTTGAAGAAATCTAACCATACCTATGTATGGTTAGATAAACTTCCTAGCTACCATTTGCTTTTAAGAAAAATATTTGTGCTTGCCTGCCTCGCTCTCTTGCGGAAAACAGAAACCAGAAAGTTTATGTCATTATCGAGTCGTAGACACCAGCCCCCTCCCCCCCCCCCCCCGCACCCCCACCTCCGACAACCGTATTTGAAATTTGGTATTTGAATGCGTACACCTACGTGTTTACCTTTTCAATATCTGTGCGTGAGTGTCTGTGTGTGTGTGTGGGGGGGGGGGGCTATGCACCTCTATCATTCGATAACGTAATGAAGGCCTGCTTTATGATCAATTAAATTTTAGCTTTTTTCCATGAATAAACCCTAATATCCATTGATTTATGACGTCAATATTCAATGACTGCTCACTCAGTGCTAATTTTAAAATGAAAACGTGACTAAACCGGAAAAGGTGATAATCATTGTCGAGAGGTACATGTCGCCATAATACCATTAGACTTCGAGTTGGAAGGTTGATTGGATTGCCTTTGCAAAGAACAAAGTTAATGTAATCATTTCATTTTTGTGTATATCAACACTGTAAAAAAAAAATTATGCTGTAGGAATTACAGAAAATTACTAGCAGCAGGACCGCTAGTAATTTACAGTATTCTTTTTTTTTTTTTTTTTTTTTTTTTGCTTTCTTTTTTACAGTATTGGTACTATTTATTCTACGGTCAAACTGTAAACAGCATTATATAAATTAAAAAACAGAACATCAAACTGTAAACGATGCAGTATATAGGAATTTACAGTCAATCACTGGCAAACCTGCTGCCAGTTATTTACTGCCAATTCCTTCACCAAATACCAGACATTTTTACCCCATAGACTACAGTGTTTGACAAAAGAATTCCCAGGTTGCTTTTGCAAAAGGCTAACTTCAGTCATGTCAATGATAGATATCTTGATGATAACATCTCTAAACCTGGCTGTTTATTTATCCTTCTGAAGATGTTTATACAGCGCAGACATCAAAATTCTAATGAGCAACGTTCACATAATTTTTTTTTTTTTTGTATGTTGTTGTTTTTTGGTTGCTGTTTATCAACACCGAAAAAAATTATGCTGTAGGAATTAGTATTTTTTTTTTTTTTTACATTACTGGTACCACCTATTCTACGGTTAAACTGTAAACAGCATTATATAAATGTAAAAATAGAATATTACATTGTAAATGATACAGTATATAGGAATTACTGACAATAAATTACTGACAAACCTGCTGCCAGTTATTTAATGCACCAAATGCCAGACATTTTTACCCCATAGACTACAGTGTTTGACAAAAGTATTCCCAGGTTGCTTTTGCAAAAGGCGAAATTCATCTTGATAATAACATCTCACATTTCAAAACCTTTGAATTCCTGGCTTTTTATCTACCCTTCTGAAGATTTTTTTACACAACACAGACATCAAAATTCATCAGTTTATTAAATCTAGATTCATCAAGTTACCTGGGGGGGGGGGGGGGGTCATAAAGCTGTTAGTAAGTTACGTACGACTTTACGCACGACTGGAACATGTTCTTGGGTGCTAATCAGATTCTCAATCATTTACACGTAGCACAAGAACATATCACCAGTCGTGCGTAAAGTCATGCATAACTTACGAACAGCTTTATGAAACATCCCCTTGATCCCTTTAAATGCAGCTTAATTTTGAAGACTTCCCGTAGGTGACTGACCTAATCCGTTAGTCTAACCTAGTCTTATGAATCACTTCATTCTTGTGAGTCAACTGACCAATGCCTTGATGTGTGAACTAGCCCACGGTAAAAAGGTGGAGTCAGTGCGACAGACGGTTTCTTCGACATCATATAGCTGTTAGTATTACCAAATTATCTAATGATTATCACTTTGTATGAAAACTTTTCATTTTATTCTGCAGCTGGGTGTATATCGGGGGAGAGGTGGGGGCACTTCAGTTCCGTTTAGTTTTGTGTTTTGTTGTTGTTTTGTTTGGTTTTCGTTGCTTTCAATTTCTTGTTTTTGTATTTGCTTTTGTTTGTTTATGCGTCACCAGGGCCTGGGAGAGGAAAAGCGAACTTAATTACTGTGACCCTCGGGTGTCTCCTCTCGATATAATTAATTGGGATGTGCAGGTGTACCACTACACAAGGGTTTTCCCCTATCTTCTTCGAATAGTGCAGTGGGTTCTTGACGCGCAAAGGTGCTGACTCTCCTCTATACGGGGCCTCCATTTAACGTCCTATCCGAGGGATGGAGTGTTTTCCCTTTGACACATAGCCTGCGTCTATGAAACGGGAAGAGCATGTTAACACACAATTAACGCAGGCTTCAGTCATCCGTCTTGGTTGGACTCGAACCCACGATCTTTGGTTCGACAGGCAGACGCTTTAGCGATCTAGTGAGCCACCTCGCTTCCTCCTTCTGCATGTTCTGCAGATTATCCAACAATGTTTGTTTGGGTTTTTTGTTTTATTTTGTTTTGTTTTGCTTTGTTTTGTGTTATTCTGTTTTGTTAGGTGCTCTGTCATCTATGACACATCACCTCTTAATTTTGTTTTGCTTTTTTTTTTTTTTCTGTTCTTCACAACGTATTTTTTATCTATCCATTTCGCAATAAGGAAAAAGTGAAATAACAATGGGCAAAACAGGTGGCCGGGTATATCACTGGCAAGCAAGCAAATGTTAGTGTTCAGGGATGGGGGGCGAGGGATAATTGAATTTCAGGCTTATACATTATATCTTAACATACCTTTCGTAGACATTTTGTAGCGACATAGTCATGAATCACTTCATATCGGAAAGTGAATTGCATATTTTCAAGGACGTATACTACACAATCAAGAGTGTAAACATGATAAAGGGGGATATGGATGGCAAGAAAGAGAGACTGAAAGAACAGGGGGCGTTTCATGAAACAATTGGTCGGTGGTTTTCACAGACTAATTTGCTTTCAGCCAATCAGATGCGAGTATTATCAGTAGCTTATAACATATTTTGGTGATTTTCACCGACAAAACTCTCCATGAAATGCTCCCCTGATATAGATCTAATCCTATAAGATGAACAAATGTTGCAATCTTTTCTCAAATGAGCGACTATATGGTCAGCTCACTTATCAGTCCATGGGCCTGTAACATAAAGATATACAGTCTATTTTAGGATCAACTATGACTCGTTAGTACATGGCTTGCCATAGACTTACGATCCAAATCAATCGTTAGATTATTTTTTTTTCAATGTCACAACTTATATTCTTACGGTGTGTAGTATTAAGTCATCGTATATCATCGATACCATCATCATTATTATTATTACTACTAATCTTTTATCAATATCATTGGTATTGTCATTATAATTAATGTTGTTGTTATCATTATTATTGTAGTTCTTGCTGCTATTATTATCATTACTATTGCTGTTACTACTGCTACGACTACAATCGTCATCTTCATCACCGTCGTTGTCATCATGTTCATCTATTGCGGTTATACACCTAATGCATGAACTAGGTTTGTATTTCGAAATGTTTGTGACGTATTTAATACCAACATGACCGAAGGGAAGAGTTATATTTAGGACTGGATTATAAGTCTGATGCATATATACAGCAGACACTGCACATTTGCGATTACTGCCTCATAAATAATAGCGATACATAAAATAAAGCATCCGTCTACAGAGACATAAACTGCCTATTTCAAACTTTGATCTGTATTTCAATAGGATGAAGAAAACTCTACTATTATCCCTGATATTCGAGATATTCGATGGCTCCCCGATGGCTGCGCGTAAATGCCAACATAAAAATGATACGTCAATGTACACACTCTCAGAAAAGTGGTTTAAAAATCATTAGGTTGGTTAAAATATGAACCGACCAACCATATGCCAACTCAGTGTTGGTTAAAAAAAAATCCCCATATGTTTTACCTACAATGTTTATTGTTTTGTTTTTTACCAACAATTGGTCGCTTTATATTTTAACCAATTAACCTAATAATTTTTCTGAGAGTGTATATAAAAAAGCATGAATTAAATCTTACAAATGACAGCAAAATAACTAGGTTCCTTGACGTCATATCGACTAGAAACTAAGATAAACTGTATGCAGAATTAAACTCGCGTGTGCGGTAATTATTTCACTTCAATTGAATTGAACTGAATTGAATTTATTTCTTGTCATCCACAAAAATTATTTTACGGTCTCACATTTGCATTGCTTGCAAAAACATAGCACGAACTGATATTTACAAATAACTTTCAATATAAAAATCTCCGTTGAGAGCCAGTAGGATGCCCCCCAAACGTTCTTTAAACAGAGTTAGCATCCCCCTGGCTCCAAACAGACAATACATACATTTTAAATTTTAAATTATTTCATAGTAATGTACATGACAACAGGCAATGACATAAAAATGGAACAAGAACAAAATCGGAGAATAGGAATTAAAAAATTACATGTCTACATAATTCAAGTAATTGCTTAGTTAGAACTATCATGTAGAGTCCTATTGCTTTGAATTCTCAGAAGAGCTCAATACTTCAGTTCGCTAAAAGTGGCAGCTTATACGTCAATGCCTACTTATGTTTGTACACTGCAAATATGATGCTGTTAAATTGGTGTTAAATTAACACCACTGGTGTTTATATAGGACAAATCTGATGGTGGTGTTGTCCTATATAAACAGCGGTGGTGTTGTTTTAACACCAATTTAACACCACCGTTTTTGCAGTGTACAATCATTATTAATCTCTCGCTGACCTGAAACCACACAATAACGGTACGGTATCGAGCAAGCCGATTTATAAATGAAATCGCTGTGTTTCCTTGTTGATGTGTAAGTTGATACAAGCTGAAATCTATTTATCACTATTATAGGCTAACAGATTATATTTAGTCACATATTAAGTATCGCTTTTGTCATGGATGCAATAACCATGATAACCAAAAGAAGAGAGGGAATTTTCCATTTTGACATGACTAAATCGGAAATACTTCTCCGCTGTATGCAAATATCATTAATGGCATAGCCGTGATAGTCCTAAAAAAAGATTTTTCTCTAATAATTTTTTTTTTAAAGTCTCTGCGAAAGCGAAAATATTCAGTACATGTAGTGTGTGGGAAAATGTGAATCATAATTCATTAAATATTTGTCTTTGCTAGAGTTGAACATTATTTATGCACAAATGAATATTTCTGATTTGAAAGCATTGTGTATCCACCTTGTGGACTTCAAATTGAAATTAATGTAATAGGCCTATATGCAAAGTACAAACAAAGTTCATAATAACTATTTTTAAGAATATACATATATTATGTTTATCCTATACTCTCGAGATGAAAATAACCCGTTGAATACGAAATCTTCTCATTGCTTTAGACTTAATACAGCCTGAGTCGTCCAGTTATAGCCAATGGGCTAAAACATTATTTACATTCCCCGGATGTACATTGTATGATTGTAAATGCCCTAATCATGCTAATCGTACATTGTATTTTGAAGACGTATGAGAAGTATTCCACCACCACTGACCAATATGAAAGTCAGTGTATTGGCAAAGAGATAATCAGTTTATATTAAGCGCATGATTTTTGCATGAAAACAATAACTTGGCAAAACTCCATTTCCATTTACTCTTAAACGGTATCAATGTTTAGAGGCTAATTGTTGATATCGACGACCTAACACTAGATTTTCCAAAATCACTGTATCAATGTGTACTTTTAAAAAGGAAAAATCATCATCTTGACATTATGTCGTATTTGTCCAAATTCGTATCATGTGGATCAATTAAGGGAAATTGAAAGTTAAAAACTTTATCGCCGAAAAGTAGATTTCATCAACACACGCACACATAAAGCAGGAAGTAGAAAAAGAAGTCACAGAAACATGACAGTTATAAGATAAAAACTTACCTCTTTCACTGGGATGAGACAGACGTCTGTCGATTTATCCTTTTTTGGATCCTGTTCTACGGAAAATACCGTAGGCTTCACCATTTTGGAAAACTTGCTATTTTCCGATTGGCGAAAATAGTCCACTATCGATTTATTCAACGCGTTATCAAACTATATTCGCTATTGTCCCGATGTTACATGTAATACATTGCTTTACGTGAAAGCAACGCTGGGGGTATGAATAGGCGCAGAGTTCCATCTGCGCACTATGTATTTTCAATGGGTAAGATTAAACCGTTGCTGCGGATCAGCGCTAACGTACTACGGTCACCTTTCAACATAGATTTCTAGTTTCGTACCAGCTCTTATCGCGAGAAAATGTTCACATTTTTCAGGGAATACCCCAATTCGTATTTATAAAGTCTGATAAATATTTTTGATATCGTTCTAAAATATATGCGCAAGCTGCAGCGTAAAAAAAAATGGATCGCACAAGTTATCTTATATGACCCACATACGTTTTATTTTTGTTCTTGTTTTTGTGGGGGAGAGGCTGGGAGGGGGTGATTTTGTTATTTCATTACTTTTTTGTAGGGGAGCGAAATTAGAAAGCAGGTTATCGTCATTAAGAAAAGGCAAAATTCATTTTCTCGATAGCATGCCTATAATGCATGCCAACAGGAATAATATTAAGCAAATAATCACCATTGGTGAAGGTGATGGTCAAGCTATCACTATAGTTTGTCTCATTGCCTGAAACCAGAAGGTGATTATTTG
>CM057168.1:3690344-3724736 GCA_029962745.1 Echinometra lucunter | reverse complement strand
TTAGTATCACTCATCACTCAAATCTAGGATTCTCCCAAAACGTGAGATTTCATGCTCACCCACCTTGCTTGATGTGGCATTAACCCATCGCATTCGGAGGTGGGTGATCCCTGTAGTTAAGCTTATGGAAATGAATTTGGATTCAGGGGCCCCGCAGTGAATGCGATAACTTTTCTGCTCCGTGCCGTCTTAATTTCTATCTCAAAGGAAACTCTAAATCTTCTCTGAAGATCTATCATGATTAGGTACATCCCCTCGTGTCACGTAAATGTATTAGCGAATTTGGAGGAGGAGGAGGGGGAAGGGTCGATTTCCTCCCTAAGGGATAAATGTCGTGGTGTCGTGGTGTCGTAGAGGTGTCGTGGTCTAGTGGATATGTCACCGGACTGTAGATCTCGTGGTCCGAGTTCAAATCCCGGCGCGGCACTAATGTCCTTTGGCAAGATATGAATCTACATTTGCCACTCTCCACCTAGGTGTTAAGCATGTTAAGTGGGTACCCGGTAGGATGCGAAAGTCACTGTGATTTGTTTAGCATTGTGCGCGCCTGCAAAAGGCGCCTGGCTGGAATGCTCCCTAGGGAGTGGAGAAGGTGCATGCATTGTATGCGGGCAAGCCTGAATCCGATGACCGGGGTAATACTATTTCTGTAAAGCGCTTAGAGACTCTCTTGGAGATGTATTAGGCGCTATATAAATCCAGAATATTATTATTATTATAATGTCTAACAACGCTGGTAAAAAGCACTATGGCGCATATGGAAGCAGGAGTTGGTCTAGCGGTAAAGTCCAGAGTCAGCTCTTTGTCTTCGTCTACAAACTGACTCTGATCGGACGCAGGTTCGAGTCTGAGTCACGTCTTTGGGATGGTGACGTAAAAGGTCGGCCCCAGACTTATAATCACACCTGATTGATACACGTCTGTAAGAACCCAATTCAACAACAACAACAACAACAATAATAATAGCATGTAGGGTACAAACAATTACAGACGGTGTATAAGTTCAAATTACCGTGGTCTACCATCGCAGTACCATAGCTGTACCATTGGGTACTGTCGTACTTAAATTTTACAAGGGAATTTTACAATGAATCTTTACTATCAGGTCAACAATTATAAATCAGTGATTTTACGATTGCTCTTCTTAACACGTGTTTTACCGTACAATGATCTGAAAGATTTATGGAAGTTCTGATCCAGACCTGACAACCCTGCAAGTCAAGAAATACGAACAAATGTTTTAAAAGCTGTCAAAAATAGGGAAATTCCTGAATTTCCTATACATTGCTACAGATAAGATTTTTCCGAAAATAGGGACACCGCATCGTCAAGGCTGAAAATTGCTCTTTCCTTTTCTGCAAAATAGGGACTGTCCCTCTTAAAAAGGGGACAGTTAGCAGGTTTGCTGATCAGGTGATCATTACGTGAGGCAATAATTGGGAAGGTTAGACTGGTTGTTAAAAAAAGACATGTCGCTATATAGTGCGCGATTTTTGGAATTTCATGATCTATATCTAGCCCTTCAAATATGAGGGTATTTGGAGAGGAATTCTTTCTCGGTAGCCTTTTTTTCTCATTTTTTTCCTAACTGACATGAAAAGAACGAGGCAGCTCACAAAATATCTTTCAACTTTCCTAGAACTGAAGTGTCTCTTGAAACAAGGACCCTCTCAAATTGTTCTCTTGCCTTAGTTTTAAGGTGACAAAATGCAAACAATTTCAGGTATAAGTGAGATGATAAAACTCTCTTAATAATACATATCCTTGAGCGATACGTTGTTTTATCTCCCCCCCCCCCCCCCAAAAAAAAAAAAAAAAAAAAAAAGATCAGGATATGCCACTGCTTAAATCACGAGGACGGATGTCATGAGGCATCTTGGACATCATATAACGTACTAATTACGATGAGTGTGGACTGACAAACACATAACGTACGCTGTCACTGAATGTCACTCTGATCATTTCATTCAGTCTCATCCATGGACATAAAAATCGTGGAAATTAATCGTGAAAGTAATAATGCAAATTGTAATTGTCTATTTATTGCATACCTATTGAACAAAGATTTTTCTTGACAATTATGAAGCTAGCTAGAGGCTTTCCCGACATAGTAAAGTAACTAATGCTTGCAAACTCAATTCTATCTATTGAAATCCCATTGTAAACTGTGCACAAAAATAAGTCCTCCTAAAACAAACGGCAATTATTTTTCAACCAGAAGGAGTTGAAGAAATCTAACCATACCTATGTATAACTATAAACTTCCCAGCTACCATTTGCTTTTTAAGAAAATATTTGTGCTTGCTGCTTTGCTCCTTTGCGGAAAACAGAAACCAGAAAGTTATGTCATTATCAAGTCGTAGCACCAGCCCCCCCCCCCCCACCCCCACCTCTGTCAACCGTATTTGAAATTTGTTATTTTTAACCCATTCTTGACAGGAATTATTCAAGGCCTAATTTGATCAGCTTTTATTCTTCAAATTGGCAACACCAACATTTTTATTTTATTGCTACATTTTTCTTATAAAACATCATGTATCTGAAATAAATATAAATTGACAGAATGTATGATGAAAAGTCATAAAGTTGCCAATTTGCAGGGAAAAACAGTAATTTTAACATTTTCATCGCATTGCCAATTTAACGATTTTAATGCTTATTTTCCTTTAAAAAATATCAGCATCAAACAACAAAATGCAACGAAAATGGGCACAGAATGTGTAGAATTTTTTGCTCTTTCTGCTCATGTATTTGGTGTGATTTCTAGGGCTCTCCATCAAAAGTTATTAGGCCAAACCACATAATGTGGACCCTCTGTCACGAATGGGTTAATGTGTACACCTACCTGTTTACCTTTTTCAATATCTGTGTGTGAGTGTGTGTGTGAGGGTGTGTGTGTGTGGGGGGGGGGGGGAGACTATGCACCTCTATCATTCGATAACGTAATGAAGGCCTGCTTTACGATTAATTATATTTAGCTTTTTTCCATGAATAAAACCTAATATCCATTGATTTATGACGTCAATATTCAATGACTGCTCACTCAGTGCTAATTTTAAAAGGAAAAAGTGACTAAACCGGAAAAGGTGATAATCATTGTCGAGAGGTACATGTCGCCATAATTCCATTAGACTTCGGGTTGGAAGGTTGATTTGATTGCCTTTGCAAAGAACAAAGTAAATTTGATCACTTTATTTCTGTGTATATCAACACTGTAAAATAAATTATGCTGTAGGAATTACAGCAAATTACTAGCAGCAGGACCGCTAGTAATTTACAGTATTTCTTTTTTGCTTTTTTACAGTATTGGTACTGTTTATTCTACGGTCAAACTGTAAACAGCATTATATAAATGCAAAAATAGAATATTGCATTGTAAATGATACAGTATATAGGAATTTAAAATAAATTACTGACAAACCTGCTGCCAGTTATTTATGCACCAAATGCCAGACATTTTTACCCCATAGACTACAGTGTTTGACAAAAGTATTCCCAGGTTGCTTTTGCAAAGGGCGAAATTCATCTTGATAATAACATCTCACATTTCAAAACCTTGAATTCCTGATTTTTTATCTATCCTTCTGAAGATTTTTTATACAACACAGACATCAAAATTCATCAGTTTATTAAATCTAGATTCACCTGGGGGGGGGGGGGGGGGTCATAAAGCTGTTAGTAAGTTACGCACGACTTTACGCACGACTGGAACATGTTCTTGGGTGCTAATCAGATTCTCACGCATTTACATGTAGCACAAGAACATAATTATCACCAGTCGTGCGTAAAGTCATGCATAACTACCGAATAGCTTTATGAAACATCCCCGTGACCCCTTTAAATGAAGCTTAATTTTGAAGACTTCCCGTAGGTGACTGACCTAATCCGTTAGTCTAACCTAATCTTATGAATCACTACATTCTTCTGAGTCAACTGACCAATGCCTTGAAGTGTGAACTAACCCACGGTAAAAAGGTGGAGTCAGTGCGACAGACGGTTTCTTCGACATCATATAGCTGTTAGTATTACCAAATTATCTGATGATTATCACTTTGTATGAAAACTTTCATTTTATTCTGCAGCTGGGTGTATATCGGGGGGAGAGGTGGGGGCACTTCAGTTCCGTTTAGTTTCGTGTTTTGTTGTTGTTTTGTTTGGTTTTCGTTGCTTTCAATTTCTTGTTTTTGTATTTGCTTTTGTTTGTTTATGCGTCACCAGGGCCTGGGAGAGGAAAAGCGAACTTAATTACTGTGACCCTCGGGTGTCTCCTCTCGATATAATTAATTGGGATGTGCAGGTGTACCACTACACAAGGGTTTTCCCCTATCTTCTTCGAATAGTGCAGTGGGTTCTTGACGCGCAAAGGTACTGACTCTCCTCTATACGGGGCCTCCATTTAACGTCCTATCCGAGGGATGGAGTGTTTCCCACTGACACATAGCCTGCGTCAATGAAACGGGAAGAGCATGTTAACACACAACGCAGGCTTCAGTCATCCGCCTGGGTTGGACTCGAACCCACGATCTTTGGTTCGACAGGCAGACGCTTTAGCGATCTAATGAGCCACCTCGCTTCCTCCTTCTGCAGATTATCCAACAATGTTTGTTTGGGTTTTTTGTTTTATTTTGTTTTGTTTTGCTTTGTTTTGTGTTATTCTGTTTTGTTAGGTGCTCTGTCATCTATGACACATCACCTCTTAATTTTGTTTTGCTTTTGTTTGTTTTTTTCTGTTCTTCACAACGTATTTTTTATCTATCCATTTCGCAATAAGGAAAAAGTAAAATAACAATGGGCAAAACAGGTGGCCGGGTATATCACTGGCAAGCAAGCAAATGTTAGTCTTCAGGGATGGGGGGCGAGGGATAATTGAATTTCAGGCTTATACATTATATCTTAACATACCTTTCGTAGACATTTTGTAGCGAAATAGTCATGAATCACTTCATATCGGAAAGTGAATTGCATATTTTCAAGGACGTATACTACATAATCAACAATGTAAAGGGGGATATGGATGGCAAGAAAGAGAGACTGAAGTGAACAGATATAGATCTGATGCTATAAGATGAACCAATGTTGCAACCTTTTCTCAAATGAGCGACTATATGGTCAGCTCACTTATCAGTCCATGGGCCTGTAACATAAAGATATACAGTCAATTTTAGGATCAATTATGACTCGTTAGTACATGGCTTGCCATAGACTTACGATCCAAATCAATCGTAAGATTATTTTTTTAATGTTACAGCTTACATTCTTACGCTGTGTAGTATTAAGTCATCGTATATCATCGATACCATCATCATTATTATCATTATTACTAATCTTTTATCAATATTATTGGTAATGTTATTGTAATTGATGTTGTTGTTATCATCGTTATTGTTGTTGTTGCTATTATTATCATTACTATTGCTGATACTACTGCTACGACTACAATCGTCATCTTCATTACCGTCGTTGTCATCATGTTCATCTATTGCGCTTATACACCTAGGCCTAATGCATGAACTAGGTTCGTATTTCGAAATGTTTGTGACGTATTTAATACCAACATGACCGAAGGGAAGAGTTATATTTAGGACTGGATTATAAGTCTGATGCATATATACAGCAGACACTGCACATTTGCGATTACTGCCTCATAAATAATAGCGATACATAATATAAAGCATCCGTCTACAGAGACATAAACTGCCTATTTCAAACTTTGATCTGTATTTCAATAGGATGAAGAAAACTCTATTATCCCTGATATTCGATATATTCGATGGCTCCCCGATGGCTGCGCGTAAATGCCAACATAAAAATGATACGTCAATGTACACACTCTCAGAAAAGTGGTTTAAAAATCATTAGGTTGGTTAAAATATGAACTGACCAACCATATGCCAACTCAGTGTTGGTTAAAAAAAAATCCTCATATGTTTTACCTACAATGTTTTTTGGGGGCTTTTTTTTACCAACAATTGGTCGGTTTATATTTTAACCAATTAACCTAAATTTTTTCTGAGAGTGTATATAAAAAAGCATAAATTAAATCTTATAAATGACAGCAAAATAACTAGGTTCCTTGACGTCATATCGACTAGAAACTAAGATAAACTGTATGCAGAATTAAACTCGCGTGTGCGGTAATATTTCATTTCAATTGAATTGAACTGAATTGAATTTATTTCTTGTCATCCACAAAAATCATTCTACGGTCTCACATTTGCATTGCTTGCAAAAACATAACATGAACTGATATTTACAAATAACTTTCAATATAAAAATCTCTGTTGAGAGCCAGTAGAATTCCCCCAAAACGTTCTTTAAACAGAGTTAGCATCCCCCTGGCTCCAAACAGACAATACATAAATTTTAAATTTTAAATTATTTCATAGTAATGTACATGACAACAGGCAATGACATAAAAATGGAACAAGAACAAAATCGGAGAATAGGAATTACAAATTACATGTCTACATAATTCAAGTAATTGCTTAGTTAGAACTATCATGTAGAGTCCTATTGCTTTGAATTCTCAGAAGAGCTCAATACTTCAGTTCACTAAAAGTGGCAGCTTATACGTCAATGCCTACTTATGTTTGTACACTGCAAATATGATGCTGTTAAATTGGTGTTAAATTAACACCACTGGTGTTTATATAGGACAAATCTGATGGTGGTGTTGTCCTATATAAACACCGGTGGTGTTGTTTTAACACCAATTTAACACCACCGTTTTTGCAGTGTACAATAATTATTAATCTCTCGCTGACCTGAAACCGCACAATAACGGTACGGTATCGAGCAAGCCGATTTATAAATGAAATCGCTGTGTTTCCTTGTTGATGTGTAAGTTGATACACGCTGAAATCTATTTATCATCATTATAGACTAACAGATTATATTTAGTCACATATTAAGTATCGCTTTTGTCATGGATGCAATAACCATGATAACCAAAAGAAGAGAGGGAATTTTCCATTTTGACATGACTAAATCGGAAATACTTCTCCGCTGTATGCAAATATCATTAATGGCATAGCCGTGATAGTCCTAAAAAAGATTTTTCTCTAATAATTTTTTTTAAGTCTCTGCGAAAGCGAAAATATTCAGTACATGTAGTGTTAGGAAAATGTGAATCATAATTCATTAAATATTTGTCTTTGCTAGAGTTGAACATTATTTATGCACAAATGAATATTTCTGATTTGAAAGCAGTGTGTATCCACCTTGTGGACTTCAAATTGAAATTAATGTAATAGGCCTATATGCAAAGTACAAACAAAGTTCATAATAGCTATTTTTAAGAATATACATATATGTTTATCCTATACTCTCGAGATGAAAATAACCCGTTGAATACGAAATCTTCTCATTGCTTTAGACTTAATACAGCCTGAGTCGTCCAGTTATAGCCAATGGGCTGAAACATTATTCACATTCCTCGGATGTACATTGTATGATTGTAAATGCCCTAATCGTACACTGTATTTTGAAGACGTATGAGAAGTATTCCACCACCACTGACCAATATGAAAGTCAGTCTATTGGCAAAGAGATAATCAGTTTATATTAAGCGCATGATTTTTGCATGAAAACAATAAGTTGGCAAAACTCCATTTCCATTTACTCTTAAACGGTATCAATGTTTAGAGGCTAATTGTTGATATCGACGACCTAACACTAGATTTTTCAAAATCACTGTATCAATGTGTACTTTTAAAAAGGAAAAATCATCATCTTGACATTATGTCGTATTTGTCCAAATTCGTATCATGTGGATCAATTAAGGGAAATTGAAAGTTATAAACTTTATCGCCGAAAAGTAGATTTCATCAACACACGCACACATAAAGCAGGAAGTAGAAAAAGAAGTCACAGAAACATGACAGTTATAAGATAAAAACTTACCTCTTTCACTGGGATGAGACAGACGTCTGTCGATTTATCCTTTTTTGGATCCTGTTCTACGGAAAATACCGTAGGCTTCACCATTTTGGAAAACTTGCTATTTTCCGATTGGCGAAGATAGTCCACTATCGATTTATTCAACGCGTTATGAAACTATATTCGCTATTGTCCCGATGCTACATGTAATACATTGCTTTACGTGAAAGCAACGCTGGGGGTATGAATAGGCGCAGAGTTCCATCTGCGCACAATGTATTTTCAATGGGTAAGATTAAAACGTTGCTGCGGATCAGCGCTAACGTACTACGGTCACCTTTCAACATAGATTTCTAGTTTCGTATCAGCTCTTATCGCGAGAAAATGTTCACATTTTTCAGGGAATACCCCAATTCGTATTTATAAAGTCTGATAAATATTTTTGATATCGTTCTAAAATATATGCGCAAGCTGCAGCGTAAAAAAAAATGGATCACACAAGTTATCTTATATGACCCACATACGTTTTATTTTTGTTCTTGTTTTTGTGGGGGAGGGGCTGGGAGGGGGTGATTTTGTTATTTCATTACTTTTTTTGTAGGCGAGCGAAATTAGAAAGCAGGTTATCGTCATTAAGAAAAGGCAAAAATTCATTTTCTCGATAGCATGCCTATAATGCATGCCAACAGGAATGATATTAAGCAAATAATCACCGTTGGTGAAGGTGATGGTCAAGCTATCACATCCGAGGCGATCTTGATGACATTGACAATGACAATGACAATGACAATGACAATGATGATGACAATAATGTAGCTATCTTTCCGAAGCGAAGCTGAGGAAAGATAGCGTGTACATCTAGATCGCCGAGGAAGTGATAGTTTGTCTCATTGCCTGAAACCAAAACGTGATTATTTGCTTTATATTCCACATCTGAAACCATTTAACTGTAAAGAACATGATATTTTCTTATAAGAAAGAATTTGGTTTTAAAAAACAAGAATGTTTGATTTAAGAAAGAAAAAGTTCTAGCTGCATTCGCGCACTCCTCTTTCAGCGCTAGCACGTATTTTGCGACGGTGCACAGTACGCACGCGACTAAAGTATTAAGCTAATTGTGACGTCACAAAAGAAACAAAGATAATTTGATGGCAAAAATTATATAATATACAAGAATATAATACTAATTATATTCCACATATTAAGAATGTTGCAGTAGGATTGGTCAAAAGTGAATCATGTGATTATGTGTAGTTTCGCCATCATCACCACCCGATAAGAAAAGTGCGTGACCCTGCGATCTAGATGTACACGCTATCTTTCCTCAGCTTCGCTTCGGGAAGATAGCTACATCAAGATCGCCTCGGAAGTGATAGTTTGCCCATCACCTTCACCGACGGTGATTACTTGCTTAATGACAAACATTCAAACTATGCAATCTACGCCACCTACGTCTATACTACGCACGTGATCGGACATATATTAATGTCATAATAATGTCATGAGAATAATGACATCATTCTCATTTATGTAAATTTGAATCTTCTTATTTTTCTTCTTTGTGATTATTTGCCATCTCTCTCTTTCTCTCTCTCTGTAGATTATGATATCACCTCCATGTCATCTGTTTATAGCCTTCCCCATTAGCCAACTTACTACGAACCTCATTTCCCTGATTTTTCACACATCTCTCTCTCTCTCTTTCTCTCTCTCTCTGTCATTATGATATTACCTCCATGTTCTCTGTTTATAGCCTTCCCCATTAGCCAACTTACTACCTTATTTCCCTGATTTTTCACACATCTCTCTCTCTCTCTCTCTCTCTCTCTCTCTCTTCATTATGGTCACCAGTGATTTATCATTTTGCATTATTATGGTTAATTAAGGATGTAAAATGACAAATTCTGAATGATCATTCCCTAACGCATGATAAGATTACAATTCAAGCTGTTCATTTTAATAGTTGTAACGCACGGGCATTTAGGAAAGTAGGGTGTGTTTCACTCAGAGTTGAAATTTATTTTTAAAAATCGATCGGATCAAACTTAAAATTGATATGATAAAACAGGTTATCAAGAATGAATTTTAAGCTGTACAGGCATATTACACCAATTCCTGTTGAAATCAATCCTAAATCTAAATCGTTTCAATCTTTATGAAACACCTCCAGGGGAGTGTTTCATGAAGAGTCTTGTCGATGATTTTCACCGACTAATTTGCTCTCAGCCAATCAGATGCGAGGATTTTCAGTAGCTTGTAACATTTGTCGGTGAAAATCACTGACAAAACTCTTGATGAAACGTTCCCCAGATCAAGACCACATGTCTATTGTATGGTCTTCTTCGAAGCTGACTTTGAACATAATTACATGGCTCACAAATGTATTTTTCCACTTTCAGAGAATTCAATATTGTCTTTTTATTTCATTTATCATTTTTTTCTACGCTGACGTCTGAATCAGAACTATGCTTCATCTCGGTTACAGAGTGAGTACCGTCCACTTATAGAAGAACGAGTCACTCGCCAAGCGGATGGATGAGTAAGTGAGGGGCTCGATGTTTTAACCCTGGAACGAGGAAGGGGAGAGAGAGAGGGGGAAAAGTCAAAACATCCGGAGGGGTAAGGAGAGAGAGAGCGGGAGAGAGAAAAAGAGAGAGGGTTGGGGGGGGGGTAGACCGGGGGAAGGGGAGAGGGGGAGAGAGAGTAATTTAGGGAAGGGGAGGTGGGATGTAAAAATGTATTGGCAAGAGGGCGAGAGGAGAGAGAGAGAGAGAGAGAGAAAGAGATGAACAGACAGAAATAGTTTGAGAGCGACGGAGAGAAGGAATGATAGAGAGAGGGGGAAGAAAGAAAATATATCAAATGAGAGAGACAGAAAGAAAGAAAAACAAAAGCATTGAGAAAGCGAGTAGAGAAGTTGGTATAGAGAGAGAAAAAAAAATGAGACAAAGAGAGAGAGGGAGAGAGAGAGAGAGAGAGAAAGAAAGAAAGGGAAATAGGGGACAGAGAAGAGCAGACATAATTATTGTAGAGATTGGATGTCGTGGAAAATGATATGGAAAATGAGAAAAATGAAGTGAGGAAGAGCTAATTGGAAGAAGGAATTCGAAAGCAAAAAGAAAAAAAACCAGTAAGGTACAAAACAGTGACATGTGTCTTTATTATATTGATAAGATGATTCAGGTACTCGTCCTGACATGGCCATTTGACTTTTTTTTATACTTGCGACATACAAAGCTCACGACACATGACCATGCGTATGATAATGTATTATGTATGTATGTTAGCAATATTTATTTGTAATTTGTGAATTCTGACTTTATATTTCAATTTGTCTGTTCCGTCTTAGGCCTATGTGAAGCTTTTCTATCTGTAAATATAAAAAAAACAACATGACAATGAAATTTGAATTGAATTGGACTGAGATGCTGAGTGAGGAAAGAAGAAAAACAAGAAAAGAGGGAGATTGCGGGTAGGAGGGGTAGAGTGAAACATAGAGAGAAGATAAAGGAATAGCATTTAAGGTGGAGGAAAGAGACAGCAGCTATAGGGGTCAACAAAACTAGGTTCATGATATCACTTTTGATTGTCATGATTGTGTTTTTGGTTTGGGGATTTGGCGATGTCATGAGTATTATTGTGTTTGTTTGGCAGGCGGCCTATTGATGATTAGTCTTACGTTAATAATGTATAATCCGTTTATTCTCTATACAATACGATGTATTACTCTTTCATTATTATGCAATCGTTAAGCCCGCCGCACACTAAACGATCCGACTGCGGCCCAATTTTCGAACAAAATAATGGCATTAAGCATTAAATATGAAAATTTAAACAAATAAAATAAGAATAATAACAATGAACAGTTTTTATATAGCGCATAACACATTACGTCTGTATGTCCCTATGCGCTCTAAGAGAGAGAAAAAGAAAAGGAAAGACATGACTGAAAGATAGGTAACTGAGTTGACTTTGTTAGACTACTTAGATAAGTTTTGAATAAGTGTGTTTTAAGTGCAGATTTAAACTTCTCTATCGTGTCGATGTTTCAAAGAGAGTTTGGGAGGTTATTCCATAAAACTGATAATCTTATTTGAAGTTAAGAATAATGACATGAATACTAAAATCGAAATTTTGGTTGACTGCAAGCCTTGTGGTCGGAGTAAAGGCCAAATCGGCCTCAAATCGTAGCCGATCTGAAGATTGCTATGACATCACTACGATTCGGAATTGGGTTCGCTTTTATTCCTACAGGGAGAGTCGCAATAGCCAGGAATTTCGATTTTTGTATACAAACGACTATCCGAAACTTTGATCATTAAGATTTTACGAGCTTGAATGTTCATATCAAATGCTATAACAACTTTTTCCAAAATCGGATCGCAGACGGATCGTATAGTGTGCGGCGGGCTTTATTCAGTGGGCAATCTTTCATTTACCTTTATTTATTAAAAAAACGGTCACGGATGAGATGACAGGCAGCCATTCTTTTACGATAGCAAATGATATTTTTTCTCTTGAAAGATCAGAAGCAAAACTTGCATGTTATGATAGTGAAGAGATGAAGTATGCGGAGTTGCTTTTGTTACCATTTTCGGATATGCACTTTGCAGTTTCGCGTAGTCCAGACATGGTGGTCAATCTGTGAATATCCTCTCCCCCCCCCCCCCCCAAAAAAAAAAAAAACAGAAAAAAAAACTGAGAAATCTTTGTTTCCTGTTATCGGAAAAATGTCGACATTGCACAGTGCCGCCCTAAATATTTGCTACTGATTGATGTCAATGATTCCAAATAAAACACATACGTCATGTGTACGTGAATTGATGTTTTCTGCACCTAGAGAACACAAATGCGCCCTCTTTTGACGAACTAGTGTCATTAATTAAGCCTCACGCCTCGGGCACTCCCTTCATCTCTGTTGCTTATAGTTTAGTTTCTGGATAAGTGTCACGAAATTTATGAATAGCTCTTCAAAAAATAAAAAGTGAATAAATGAAAATGGTCATCACTATGAGTTAGTTCTTCACTCTGCTCCTAATTCTGATTTTTTAGATGGAATAATGATTGCCATTAGGATCAAAAGTCAAGCTGCTGGCGATTGAATTCAAATACTCCTTTTGGCTCTCTTCAAATGTTACGTTTAGACATATTCATTTCCAATTATTCAAATAATAAAAAATAATGAAATAACAAGATGATATAAATGGTTTTTTTTTTTTTTTTACAAAATATGACAAAAATATACATTCATCATAGTTACATAAATAATTGGACGACACACCTCTAAAAGCAAACGCATGGATCGAATGTGCCCTTGGAAATATCGAATATATATTTGAAAAAAAAATCAATCAAACAAAAGAAACAAGCAAAAAACAGCAACAGAAAACAAGCACTCATAAACACACACACACACCCACGCGCACACACACACGCACACACATACACGCACACACATACACGCACACAAAGGGGGGAAAAACAACCCTATAATAGACCGCTGAGCTTAACCGGAGAGAAGTGTTCACGTGAGAGCTTTATTCAGCAAATCACTAATGAAAACTATCGGGAATCATATCAAGGGAAAAGAGTACAAGTGCATTTTTTCGTGTCATAAAAGAAGTTTACCTTCACTGCCGCTGACATTTGATATGCAATGGCTTCCGGTCAAGAACAGGATTGAATTCAAGGTCCTGCTGCTCACTTCTAAGGCCATTCATGATCTGGCTCCAGGATATGTATCTTCTCTGATTGAGAGGCATCATCCTCGCCCTGGTCTTCGCTATCTGGCCTTACTCTCCAGACGCCCATTACACATCTCAAGGGTTATGAAGACCCGGCTTTCTCCTCGATTGCTCCTCGCCTGTGGAACTCCTTTCCATCATATCTTCGCGAAACTGACAGCTTAGACCATTTTGAATTTTTGCTCAAGACTCATATCTTTCATCGGATATTCAAATACTGACTTTATTGGAGGAGTCATGCGCCTTTGAATGTTTTTAAACAGATATATGGCGCCATACAAATGCTGTGAATCATCATCATCATCATCATCATCATCATCATCATCATCATCAATCATCTAATGTATTTTACATGAGGAAATAGCCTTTTCACAGAAGTACATGTTATACATGAGGAAATACCGGTAGTCTTTTCACAGATATGCATGTTATACACGAGGAAATAGTCTTTTCACAGAAGTACATGTTATACATGAGGAAATAGCCTTTTCACAGAAGTACATGTTATACATGAGGAAATAGTCTTTTCACAGAAGTACATGTTATACATGAGGAAATAGCCTTTTCACAGAAGTACATGTTATACATGAGGAAATAGTCTTTTCACAGAAGTACTTGTTATACATGAGGAAATAGTCTTTTCACAGATATGCATGTTATACACGAGGAAATAGTCTTTTCACAGATATGCATGTTATACATGAGGAAATAGTCTTTTCACAGAAGTACATGTTATACATGAGGAAATAGCCTTTTCACAGAAGTACATGTTATACATGAGGAAATAGTCTTTTCACAGATATGCATGTTATACACGAGGAAGTTGCATTTTCACAATCATACATCTATCGGATATCATGAACCCGTTGAATACTGGAACCGGGTAACCCCTTGTTTAAGTCTATATGGGAAATAGAGAATTCAGTAGTCATCGTGTACTATATTTACATGAGGAAATAGCTTTTACACAGTAATATTTGTATCGGGTATCCGCACTCTAAATTTCTTAAAATACAAATTAATATACGGTCGATTGGTCCCCTTCAGGGGCATACTCCAAAATTTGATTCAGAATATACAATCAATAAAATTGATTTCTGAATCTATAAGAATAAGATGTTTGATCGAATTTCTGATTTGTCCCTGACTGAAGTATACGAAATTTAGAGTGTGTTTGTCACCTATTGATTTATGGTATAATAGGGAATGAACAACTCCCATCTAATGCCTTTTCTGTATGCATATATCGATCTTACGGTTGAAATTTTGTTATTATTAAGGTGCTTTCACACACGATGCGACAGTGTGGTAACACACACTGTGGTAACACACACTGTGGTAACACACACTGTGGCGCCACACTGTTTCGTCTTCACACATGGTGGGACTTTGTGTCACCACATATGCTAATGAACGGGCATTAACGCGTCAACTCTCAATAAGAGAGCATATTGTCAAAACTTGCGCAAGCAATCTCATGGCAACAATTTTTGCGCTAACTTTATAGAAATTTGATTGGTGCGCATTTTTTGTGTATCTAGGCAGCAAAAAAAAAAGTGTGTCCTGCCTCGGCGACATTTTTTTTTGTCGCCCTATACCCCATAGGCTTGTACACAAAAAAGTGTGGTGACACAGCGTGTTACCACACTGTCGCATCATGTGTGAAAGCACCTTTAGTGTGACTTGCCCTTTACTAAGAACCAAACATCACAAGCTTGGAGGTAAACGAACTTCACATTGAGTAAATAAACGCTGAATTATTAGTAAGGAGGCGCATCCAGCCTGCGCGCGCACAGCACACGTGCACACGCACACACCCACACACAGAGAAGCCCACACATAAATAGAGCACACGAATCCCATCATTGCATCTTGACATATCTGTTGATAGATAAATGGACTTAATCCAAGATGTGGAGTTTGAATGATCTACTTGGATAGCAAACGATAGTCAGTAGACTATAACCCTTGTGTAATTAACGACAGTGGAGGACCCGTGAACAGCTTGATCGTAACCATGGCAACGAAGGAATATAGTGTTATCTACACTTAATTGGAATAATTTATTTCATTGGGAGGACGAGCTAACTATATTCATTCAGGAGCATAGGTCATGCAATGGTAAGGGAAGTGTATTGACTTATTTATCTGCCTTTTTACATCTTAAATGAATGAACTAATTCTAACATCTGTAATGGCTTTGATATTACTGATATCAATTTTCTATCCAGTTTTATTTTCCACTGTGTTTATACGCTAAGCATTTTGATGTAAATATGTTTATAATATTATTCAGGGCCCATGGAAGACCGCTACTTGTTGGTGAATGGACTACCCTGACAAAAGATTAGAAGTAAACAAATAAATGAAATAAGTAAATACATAAGTAAATAGATTAATAAAAGGATGAATAGATGAATAAATAAATAAAATATTTTCTGTGTATTATCCGTGATTTTAATGAATCGTTTGGAATATGTAAAAGGGGTAACTTAGTGGGATTTTTTTTTCTTTCTTTCTTTCTTCTGGCTTTGAAATTACTAATCGTGAATTCATAATGGGATGTAGGACAAATTTTATAGGGGTGGAATTGAACCATCATCATCTACAATGATATCCAGAACACAGATATACCATCTAATCATTTTCTACTCCACAAAATGAAATAATGGCATTAATATTACTGATATCAATTTTCTATGCAATTTTATTTTCAACTGTTTTTATACGCTCAGCATTTTGATGTAAATATGTTTATAATCATTCAGGGCCCATGGAAGACCGCTACTTATTGGTGAATGGACTACCCTGACAAAATATTAGAAGTAAACAAATAAATGAAATAAGTAAATACATAAGTAAATAGATTAATAAAAGGATGAATAGATGAATAAATAAATAAAATATTCTTTTCGTATTATCCGTGATTTTAATGAATCGTTTGGAATATGTAAAAGGGGTAACTTAGTGGGATTTTTTTTTCTTTCTTTCTTCTGGCTTTAAAATTGCTAATCGTGAATTCATAATGGGATGTGGGACAAATTTTATAGGGGTGGAATTGAACCATCATCATCTACAATGATATCCAGAACACAGATATACCATCTAATCATTTTCTACTCCTCAAAATAAAATAATGAAAGAATATGTATCACTCCTTTCCATTCTAACTCGTCTATATATTCATGGTTCACGGGAGGATGGTGAAATATGCAAATAAACACTATGAACATGGCGGACAAAGAAAGCGGACAAAATAAACAACCTCTAATTCTACTCTTCACATTGGTTCTGGTAGTCAAAAGAGCATCCCTTCACAGCTATTATGTTTAATCACGTAGTTCCAGGTGAATATGCATGTGACACCTTTTCCACATATTTTAGACAATAGCTGTGAAGGGATGTTCTTTTGACTACCAGAACCATTGTGAAGGGTAGAATGAGGGGTTGTTTATTTTGTCCGCTTTCTTTGTCCGTCATGTTCATAGTGAAATATTAAAGTGTTTAAAATGTGAAGGAAAGCCACCAATACGGGATAATATCATGATGTTATCATAATCTCCCGATAGGTTGTACTTAATCATCCTGAAACTGGAAATCTACTCCTGCAGAAACAGACCTGAGTTAAAAAATTTAGAAAGGTCGACTTTTTGGTGGTTTTGTGATAGTGCATGTAGCTTTTGAGTAAATAGAATATTTTATTTACGACTCAATCATCTACGTTTTCCAGTTGCTTGGAGACAGTTTGTTATACAGTCTAATTGCATGACCATTTGAAATGTATGATGAGGCAGTCATTTGCACCCAATTAGTTCATAAATGATTAATTCATATATATTACTGATGTAACACTATTAATGTTGTAGCTGAACTTTGCACATGTATACTGCGTTACGCACACACGTTTAAAGGCTAGAGAAAAACAGATTCTAGGATGAGATATTCTAAAGTGCACTTTGTGTGTCTGTTCTGCTCCGATGAAAGAATTTCAATTTCATAAGTATTTTTTTAAATCTGTAAAGGAATGCCTGTTTAAGGAGAAGAATACCTGCTTTTAAGAGAAGAATATAATTCTTAACTTACCATTTTTATTGATGTTTCTATTTTTGTTTTCTTTTTCTGTCTTATTATCATTATTTTCATAATTGTTATATCATTATTATCACTATTTTTAATATTGGTTAAAAATGACGGTGCAAAAAAAACCCCCCAAAAAACAGCAACAACAAAACAAACAAAAATTTGTGTTTAAATATTGAGTTGTTTTTACTCTTTATGATCCATGGCAAAGCAAAGAAACCCTGTACAGGACAATAATGTGAAATATCATAATTAAATCACAGTTATTAGAAAGAAACCAATTCACTTCGAGGATTCTTGTATTATGTAGTCTGAGGTGAATAGAAAAAAGTCTGTATCATCATAAAATAAGGTTTTAGAACTGTTACAATCATATCAAGTTGGCTGAATCCAACAAAAATCATAAAATATGAAAAGCAATGCAGCCACATTGTAGAAAATGGCCATCACGCCATCAGACTTCAGTTTTAAACACTTTCTATTCATATTCCAGTTTTGATATTGGGCAATTCAGGTTCAAAGTTTGTTTTTATCATTATTCTTTTCTTGCTCTTGTTTACGACTTGGTAGTGGTATCGTTAGTTGTTATTTTTATTAACCTTCTGCAATAGGCAACTTACATGCAGAGCAAATATTTCTTTTCGGAAAATAAACTCCAGTTAAAGGGAAATTCCTGATATTTTGAGGAAACCGCGATTTCCCGTAGTGAATCAGGAAATCATAAAAAAAAAAGATAATATCCCCAAAATCATATTTTCCTATAGCAAATCATAGTTTCCTCAGTAATTTTCAGGAATTTCCCCCTTAGGTTTATTTTCCGAAAATAAATATAGATTTTCCAGAAGAAAGAAATAGAGGAAAGCTAAGAAGAATCGTTTCGAAATCGACTAGAACTCAACCTCCTATTTGATTCAGTATTTGGAGTTGATTAGTAGCTAGCCTAATGTTTACGTTCTGCTAGTTGATGGTGTTAAAGGCAAAGTCCACCCCAGAAGTTTCACTGTTTCAATAAAAGGAGTTAAATTTGAACAGAATTGTAAAAGAGAAATGAGCAAAATCGGCCAAAGAATAAGAAAATTAAACTCAATTGAGAAAATGTGAAATTTCCTGTACAAAGTGAACGGAGAGATGCTCGCATATGATGTCATCAGTGTTGCCAATTTGCAGAACCGAGAGTAATTTACTAGAAAATGTAAATGAGTGTAATTTTCTTATTCTTTGACAGATTTTGTTCATTTCCTTTTTACAGTGCTGTTCAAATTTAACTCCTTTTATTGAAACAGTGAAACTTCTGGGGTGGACTTTGCCTTTAATCAACCGTGTGAAGACTAAGGCAAGGAATTACGATTTGGCAAATGGATTTCTTGCACTGAAGCGAAAAGGGTTAATAAAAACATGTTTCCTGCAACCGAAATTCACAGCATGCTCTTTAGAACGCAATTACGAAGGGCATGGCAATCATTCTAACCATTAGGGCTAAACGACGTATACAGATGCATGCACAAAATGGCCCTTAAGCGTTCCCTTTGTCCTTTTCCAAAATTACAGCTTTCTATGGTTTTAAAAAAATCCCCCCCCCCTCCATCCTTGACCTATTGCCGTTGCATTGGACTTTCAGCATTTCGAGCAAGCCATGAGGCTTCAGCACTATTCAAAGTAAAGTTGCCTGCAAGGCTCCTACAAAATGAGGACGCAATTGTGAATAATGTCTATTTATTACTGGTTTCTTTAGTTCGAAAGAAAATGGAACCTTGCTATAAACAATTGGAACCAGGGAAATTATGGGCTTAAACTGGCCTTGTTATATAAGGGTTAAAAACAAAAGAATTATAAGTCAAAACAAATGCACGCAAGAAATCCCCACAAAATTCAAAATGTTCAGATATGGCGCGACAAACCACCCCACTTATACGTTGATTAACGCGCATTAACCCATCAACTCTCAAATGAAAGAGAGTTTTGCAAAAGTTGCGAAGACAAACTCATGACAACATATTTTGCGCTAACTTTTGAAGAATTTGATCGTTCCACACCCTTTTTTTTCAGCCAGGCGAAAGAAAAAGGTCTCCTGCTTTGGTGACTTTTTTTTGTTGTTGTTGTTGGGGGGGGGGGGTCGCCTCATATCTAAACAAGCCTTTAGACATACTTTTATCTAAGTTCAATTCGTCGAGCACTACAAAAAAATCATTAACTGGCAGAAGGTAATGCTTCAACTTAAGGAAATATTGATTTATGTTGTTTGGTGATCGAGATGCAGTCACGACAGGGAGACTGCAACTCCCCCCCCCCCCCTTCTCTCTCTCTCTCTCTCTCTCTCTCTCTCTCTCTCTCTCTTCCATAAACAATCATGCGCGCGTCTCTTCGATGAAGAATGGAGAAAGTTTTTTTTTCAAAGAAAGTTGTGGCAAAAGTAAAAATGAAAATTATGTGCTTTACATTGTTTACCTTTCAGCACAGATATAAGCATGATAAGTCTTTCGAAGCATAGATGTTTTTAATCAACTCATTTTTCATTAACCACAATTCACGTCTTATATCAATGGCGATATACACACTCAGTATGTTAGATGAACTTTTCCTCCATGTTTTTTCCATAATGACACGCAAAAAACAAAGAAAAAAAGATAATCTGATAGAAAACTGAGATATATCACTTTTTACCACAGCCAGAGCTCAACCCGCTAATTAAATTCAGAGGTAAATGGGGATCAATTATGAACTAAATAGCTATTGTGTCGATGGTCTACTAATGGTGTTTTTGGTTGGTGGTTTTGTTTTGTTTTGTTTCTTTTAAATGATAAATTATGAATTGACTATTATAACGACTTTCAGTGAAGGACAAAGAAATGTAATTTTCATGATGATGATTGAACCATCACAACTGAATTCCATTAGTTTGATTAAAAAGGAATAAGGAGGGACAAGCGCCCACACGCCACTCCCTCCCCCCCCCCCCCCCCCCCACCATATCCATCACTGGATAGAGAAAGAGCAGACGGCCGCCCATTCATGGCAGAGGTCCACATTTTGTGGTTTGGTCTAATATCTTTTGATGCAAAGCCCTAAAAATCATACCAAATACATGAGCAGAAAGAGCAAAAAATTCTACACAAACTGTGCTCATTTTGGTTGCGTCAATATTCGTTGTTTGATGCTGAAAATTTTTTAAAGGAAAATAAGCATTAAGAACCTTAAATTGGCAATGTGATAGAAAGTTTAAAATCACCGTTTTTCCCCTGCAAATTGGAAACTTTTTGACTTTTCATCATAATTTCTGTCAATTTCTATTCATTTCAGATACATGACGTTTTGTAAGAAAAATGTAGCAATAAAATAAAAATGTTGGTGTTGCCCATTTGAAGAATAAAAGCTGATTAAATTAGGCTTTAAATAATTCCTGTCACGAATGGGTTAAATTTATTCTTCATTTCATGGTCTGTTTGCTATCAGGGACATATGACATTAATGGGGGGGGGGGGGGGGGTCATCAAGTGCCTTGTCAGTGAGGTTTTTTTTTGGGGGGGGGTCGCCTCATATCTAAACAAGCCTTTAGACATATTTTTATCTAAGTTCAATTAGTCGAGCACTACAAAAATCATTAACTGGCAGAAGGTAATGCTTCAACTTAGAGGAAATATTGATTTATGTTGTTTGGTGATCGAGATGCAGTCACGACAGGGAGACTGCAACCCCCCCCCCCCCCTTCTCTCTCTCTCTCTCTCTCTCTCTCTCTCTTCCATAAACAATCAGGCGCGCGGTTCTTCGATGAAGAATGGAGAAAGTTTTTTTTCAAAGAAAGTTGTGGCAAAAGCAAAAATGAAAATTATGTGCTTTACATCGTTTACCTTTCAACACAGATATATCAATCTTTCGAAGCATAGATGTTTTTAATCAGCTCATTTTTCATTAACCTGAATTCACGTCTTACTTATATCAATGGCGATATACACTCTCAGTATGTTAGGTGAACTTCTCCTCCATGTTTTTCCATAATGACACGCAGAAAAAGGAAGAAAAGAAAAAAAAGATAATCTGACAGAAAACTGAGATATCACTTTTTACCACAGCCAGAGCTCAACCCTCAAATTAAAATCAGTGGTGAATGGGGATCAATTATGAACTACATAGCTATTGTGTCGATGCTCTACTAATGGTGTTTTTGGTTGGTGGTTTTGTTTTGAATTGACTATCGTAACGACTTTTCAGTGAAGGATAAAGAAATGTAATCTTAATGATGGTGATTGAACCATCAAAACTGAATTCCATTAGCCTGATTAAAAAGGAATAAGGAGGGACAAGCGCCCACACGCCACTCCCCCCCCCCCCCCCATATCCATCACTTGATAGAGAAAGAGCAGACCGCCGTTAAATTGGTTCTACATTTCACCGTCTGTTTGCTATCAGGGACATATGACATTAATGGGGGGGGGGGGGGGGGGTCATCAAGTGCCTTTTCAGTGATATATATATATATATATATATATATATTTGATTAACCAAAAAGAGTCTGTTTTAACCGACAATTTCTAACTAGCCTTATACGGTATCAGTCGTCTGCCGCTAATAAGGTTGTTAGAACTGATAACTTGTTAGTGGACAAAATTGATGAAAACGCCCCCCCCCCCTCCCCAGCCGACCGGGCATGGGGAGATGGGGGGGGGGGGGATTCCCTGGCCGGTTGACTTGAGCTCCGGTCGATTTGTAGTTTGGGGTCGCTTTTATGCAGTAGAGGGGCAGTCACATCAAACTTTCCCAACCGAACTTCAGCTCCTGTCCACCCCTGTATTATTAGAGAACTTTGTTTTTTAAAAAACCCATTAGTAGTTTTTGCCGACTAATGGCACAATCCAAGGCCGCCATTGTCGACTCTAGCCGCATGAATATTGTATTTATGTACCAAAGAAACCAAACAGAGTGACAGTAGTGGGTTTAATCCAAGGCCAATACATCGGGGTTTTTCAATATTTTTTCAATATCTTTTAGCCCTCCAGAGACTATTTAACTACAGAGTTATATAGAGCCTGTACAAAGTGAAATGTTCTTGAGAGCGATCTAACCTTCTTTTTTATTTCAAACCATGTTACTTCTTTTTTATTCATTGTACAGATTGGATCTATTAAAGTTGCAAAACCATCCCAGGTATTGTTGTATGATGCAGTTGCGAACATAAGATAACAGAAGCACCTTGGAATGTTGTTGAATGTCTTTTACTCATACGGGAGACCGAGATCTTCGGGTTTCATCCATGATCAGCGCTCATATCCTTGGACAAGATCTTCTTTTGACGTCATTTGTTCCTCTTGAACCTGGTATACTGAATGGAACAGGAGAAGCAGTACTGATTTGATGTCGTTACCCGCTGAAAGAAAACCAAACTGGTCATTGGTTAGTTATTGGTTCGTTTGACCTCTCAAGAAAGCATCACAAGACCAGTGTTAGCAGGTGGTAGCAAGACCAGCATTTATTCATTTGTGAAGAAATTTCCCGCTAATTGAGTGGTTGTCGCACCGTGAAATACACTGTTCCGTATTATTTTATAGCAAACAATAAGATGGTTTGTTTAAATAGAGCAGACTCAACTTGACGATAAGCTCTGGATATCGTAGCACCACGAGGTCTCTGCTAAGTGATCAAGGTAATCTCTGAAAACGTTTTGGATAGTTGATGGAATACACGGATGGTCATACTTTCCAGCTCCAATGTCTACTTTTCTTTGGATGTCTATAAAGAATCCTTCATAACTCTCCTTTTCGTACACTTAGCAACAGTAGCATTATTCTACATAATATGTCATCGGTGTAAATGAGTATGCGCGAGTGAAACATGGCTGGCCATGAGATTTTCCTTGCTACTGTGTTCTCCATCTTAGCGGTCTTTGGAGTCACTGGTAATGCTTTTCTCATCGCGGCCGTATGCCTCTCGATGAAGCTACGCAGTGTTACAAATGCATTTGTTGTGACCCTAAGCATCTCCGACATCATTAGCTCATGGACACTCATCGTCCAGGTCGTAGCCCTGACCGGTGTCCGTACCAATGCCTTCATGATGGCGTGCATGATCATCAGCCCCATAGCTATCATCCTTCTCTCTGCCAGTCTACTCATCATGACCTTGATCGCGTTCTGTCGCTTTGTCCTCATCACCAAACAACCACACACGTTTAGACGCATATTCTCACGGCGGAACGTGGCTGTGATGATTTGCCTAAGTTTCCTTATACCTATCGCCTACACGATAGTATTTATGTGCCTCGATCTTGCCACCGCGGGACTCAATGAAGACACAATATGCACATTCTATGACGGCCGCGTTTTTAACATTAGTTGTGGATCTGTATTGTTAGTGCTATTGATCATTGTTGGTATTTTCTACGTGAAAATACTCTTCTTCCTCCGCCGCCATTTTAGACAACTGCGCAATCAGACATCTGCGCAGCTAACCGAGAGTGGCGCGCGTGTCGATACGGATACCAACGAGACACCGCGAGTCGCAGCGCCCGTGGATAACCGTAATTTAGAGCTTGAATCGAAAATCACCAAGAATATGTTACTTGTGTTGTTTGCATTTGTGTTGTGTCTTCTCCCAATGTCACTGACTTTGCTTATAAGTGATAGTGCTCTGCTCGGTGCCTACTGTTTTGCTTTTTTTAACTTATCAAGTTGTTTAAATCCGCTACTCTTTGGTTGGAAACATCCAGTTTTTCGACAAGTTTTCCGTTGCATGTTCCGAAGAAAACTGGATGAAATCGAAGAACCGGCTACTTGGTTGAGAAAGATTCAACAAAACAAAACGAGAGTTCAAGTAGAGCAGTAAGACCTGTATATAAGGACCCCCAAGGGAAAGAAGAAAAGTAGTCTTTATGTGTGTGTGTTTTTGTTTGTTTGTTTGTTTGTTTGTTTGTTTGTTTTTTTTTCGAGCAGGTTCCTTTAATACACATTTCAATGACTAACATTGTTGGAGAGGGAAACGATAATATTATGGTCTTGTGATCTATGCAAGTGGTAGTTAAATTTGACATTATTTGATTTATCCTTAGCTGATCACTACTCATCACTATACTATATATTAAAGCCTGCGGTGGTAGGCCTATAACATGCCAAGCTGCTCAAATAGACTGCTTAATAGAGGGTGAATACGATCTTGAAGATGAGGTTGTGCACGATGCAATTACACTGAGGATTCGTTCATTGGCCTAGCTTCGTCTGTGAAAAGGTAGCCCAGCGTTACGGAGCGGACTGATCTGTATAGAGAGAGTTTTACCAAGGCTCTTACACCAGGGCCCCGTTTCATAAAACTTATTAACAACAAGTTACAATAACTGTTATAAGCTTCTGAAATCCTTGCATCTGATTGGCTGAGAGCAAATTTGTCATAGAAATGTGGCAATTGTTTCTGATAATAAGTTTTATGAAACGGAGCCCTGGCTTGCACCGGGCATCATTTCACTTCCAGTGGGTGTTTCATAAAGCTGTTCGTAAAGTACGAATGACTTTACGAACGACTTGATATGGCAAGCCAAACGGGATTTTCAGTTATTATAAATTGTATTGGGTAAAAGGTGAAATATGCAGACATAGACTGACTTTACTATTTTTGCAAACATAATTTTTTATTGCAAAGTGTATTTTTGGCCACAGTTTAATTGAAATTATGGGAAATGCAGTCACATTTTGTTGGAATGTCAAGAAAAACTTTGGGCATTTCATCTGCATGGCAGTTAATATTCAAGTCGTTTGTAAAGTCATGCATAACTTTACGAACAGCTTTAACACCTCCATGTCCTGTACTAAGCAAGTTTTTGAAAGCAATTAGCCTATAAGCCAGTTATCAAAAGTATTGCACAGTACTTAAAGTGTGTGCGGCACGGAATTAAATAGAAGGTGCTATTCAGAATTCTCCATATCACAAAGACGAGTAGAGGGCGACATTTTCCGCATACCGCACAGGTCAGCACTTGCTCAGATACAAATCATTACCGACGATTTGACAAGATTTTTTCTGGCTTCCGTAGAAAATGTACAACCAGGTTAACAAATCCCTCATTCATGTCATTTGACGAAAGTATTGATCAGGTTTCATAATCTCTCCTGATACTTTAATTAGATGTATGCAGGTAGCATCGGAAATTGTTGCTTAGATTTTCTAGGCTCAAAAACTATGATTTTTTATGGGACTTGTTAAGATTCTACCCATGATTTTTGTATGGAAACCGGAAGTGCCCTTGTCTATGCCGACTGTGGGAAATATCACCCTCTGCTGTTGAATAATGTATTTGCGATATGGAGAATTAGGGACGCGGTGATTCCCGATAAGTGACCATTTAGAAAGATCCCACAATGCACTGCGATATGTGCGAGAACGGACTTCAGAAACGCAGTTGCCGAACGAACCAAACAAATCTTCGGTCTACATCGGCATTCTTTTGGCTTTCAGAAACATAGCAAATGCGTACGCGCACCTCTATCAGAATAGCAAATGCGTACGCGCACCTCAATCAGAATAGCAAATGCGTACGCACCACTCTATATAGTCTGGGAGCCTGCGAAATGTTGACTTACCCCATCGAGCCCAGGGGAGCGTTTCACGAAAGGACTTGTCGGATGTTTTATCTGACAAAGTCCGTTTTATCCGACAGTTGCCATAGTAATGATGCTTCTCAGCCAATCAAAATCAAGGAAAGATGTCAGATCTGACAACTTGTCAGACAACAAATGTTGATGAAACGCTCCCCAGAAGGTTTTGACCCCTGAAATATATTAGCCCATGACTGTGAGTCAGGAAATGGGTGTCAGCTGGTACCAATAGGGCGGGGGCGACCCCCAGGCCCCCCTCGAAAACGCCCCAAATGCGGGAAAATTCAACCCACTGAGCCCATGGATGAGACTTGGTCAAAGTGGAAGTGACCAAGGGGCACATTACAGAAATATAAAAGCTGACATCCCAGGTAGTCGGAAAGGGACAGCTGACCCCCCTCGACAACGCCCCTATTGCGGGAAAATTTACCTGGCTGAGCCCATGGACCAAAATTTGCCACAAGATAGCAGTATGGGTGTACATTACAAAAATATAAAAGTTGACACCATAGCTGGTTGGAAAATACCAGCTGACACCCCCAAACATGAAAAAGTGCCCCCCGCCCCTCCTGCAGGAAAATTTACCCCACTGAGCCCATGAACCAAAATTTGCCACAAGATAGCAGTATAGGTGTATATTACAAAAATATGAAAGCTCACACCATTACTGGTTGGAAAAATACCGGCTGACACCCCCAAACATGAAAAAAAGTGCCCCCCTCCCCCTTATGCGGGAAAATTTACCCCACTGAGCCCGTGGACCAAAATTTGCCACAAGACTGCAGTATTGGTGTACATTACAAAATTACCATAGATGGTTGGGAATTACCACTGACACCCCTCAAACCTTTGGGTACACCCCCAACCCCCCCCCCCCCCACCCCACCACCCCCCCCTACAAGAGGACTAATTTATCTCATTCAGCCCATGGACCATCATTTTTAACGATCTTTAACCTGTAAATTACAAAAGATAAAACTGGTTGGAACCACTCTCCCTGCCCCTCCCCCCCCAAAAAAAAAATAGGAAACAAATTGGAATCCCCCCCCCCTACATTTAGGCCTGATTGTTTATCCCAACAACGCCCAACTAGCTCGCATGGCCTCAGATAAGTTACACACAAGGTAACGTTATGTGTGTGTGGGTGTGTGTGTGTTTATACAAAAACTACAAATTTTGCAGTCATATTACTACATTGTAAGCATTAAACTGTGTGTGTTTGAAATTATGTTGGATAAATATAAATAACTCGTCCATTCATGCAAATGCTTTAGAATAACACCAAGCAACATCAACTGACAGGCATCCATGCTCAAACACACAAACTCATACAGAATAAACATTATAACACAGTGTACTGAGGTTTTTGTAGCCATCAAATAATCTTCTGAGCATGCATCAGTTTTAAAATAATCATAAAACAATAGAATGTAATTTTGAAGAAATGGGACCAGCTTATCTTGTTAAAGCAGCATGCTATAGTATTAGATCTCCTGAGTTTCCACTGCACATGTACCATACACAAACATCAAACATGACATGCACACACAAAGAATACAACCATCCTTGATTCATATTCACATCAAAATATAGAATGCCTGTACATTCAATTGTGATTTTATAACCATATCCAAATGTAATATGAACTTGTGATGTACGCCTAAAGTAAGGTTGATTACTGTCACAATACAACTTGAAACCTAGAATGACAGACGCAAATCATTATTAAGTAACATTTATTAAGCTGTAAAATAAATCAAACAAAACATCATTTTGTTGGTAAAATATCAGCTTCAACAACCCTACATGTAGCAATTAGTGTGTACCCCCCACCCCACCTCCCTTACAGACTGAGGATGGTAATGGAACTGTTTATCATCATAGCATACATGTAACTGGGAAAATAAAACAGATGGAACAGCACTCTTGACATGGTAAAAAATTGACTTTTGAATGAAGAGAGAGTTCCTTCAAAACTCCCAAGAGACAAAATCTACTTCCTTGATGTCAGAGTTAAAACACATTTATTTTCCAGACTTTCAGCATCTATCAAAGTAGGCGCTTCACACCTACCCGATCAGGAAAAATACCCGTAATTACGAGAACTTGTTAAGCCCCAAATACCCGTTAATTGTTCTGCGCTTTCACACCTACCCGAAGCCAGACCTCTTCGGGGTAAGTTCTCGAAGTTACGAGCATGCGCAGAACTATTTATTTTGCAGGAGGAGGAGGCCACTCCTCCTCCCCTCCACATCGCTGTCAGCGATGATCAGAGGATGACATACAACCGTATCGATATATCAGAATAAATCATAAATAAAAAACACGAAAGGGGAACAGAACTTTACAAAAACAACGACGTAGCTAGAAATAGACAATACAACTCTCCAATCCAGAATGTACGTATACGGTACACAAACGATAACGACGTCCAATACGTACACGTTACACACAGTACAGTACACGCTTCGTGCACCAGTGCTTGATGGAATAGAAGTTCTCGTAATTTGCTTTCACATTACAAAATCCCCGCGACCTTGGAGGAAAGTACTCGTAATTTTGAGAAAGTACCTACTAATTTACGAGTATTTTCTAACGGGGATATTACGCGTAATTTGGTTTCACACTGGGCAAATACCTGGTATTTTCTGATCGGGGTAGAATACCCGATCTGAAAATACCAGGTATTTTTCCTGATCGGGTAGGTGTGAAAGCGCCTAGTGAGTGATGTTTTCACAATTGCATGATAACCAGCTAAAGCAATTTTGCTCAAGCAACAGCTAACCCATGTTCTACTAATAATTAATTTTTTTTAAGCAGATTAGTGGTTTGGTCTCCTTCTACAAATTGCATACCTGATAATTTCTCAAAATAAATATCTTATAAATCTCACCACACATGACAATTTTTTATAAGTTGGCATGTAAAATTTTTTGAAAAGTTCTTCAAATATAGACAAGACATTGTGTTGTAAACCAGAGTATGTAATGTATAAGCCTATAATCTTTTCATTCAAACACTGGTGATGAAAAGGGGGGGGGGGGTGTGTGTATTTAAGTATAAGGTAACAACATGCATGATACAATTTTCTTACAAATGTTTGTTTATGCTTACTGTAATTTAATGATACATGCACTTACATGTAAAGAGCAAAATTAGTTAAGTGCAGTTAGCAATGACCTTATCTAGTGGTGCAGAGCTCTGGAGTATTTTCAATTATGAGGACCTCTGCAGTTATTTTTCCCCAAAACTGATTGTGCTACAACACAAAAAAAAAAACCTGCAGACAGAATGGATAAAATGGAGGAGGCTCTGGAATCTACATAAAAAAATCAAGCTACTGCATAGCATGTAGCTAACATGAGAACTGTATATCATAATCAAAGGTAGCTCAAAGGTAACCATCATGGAACATCACTGGGAAATATTTAAACACAAATCTCTTTGTTTGTGCATACTGAACTTAACAGTTTGTTGTTTGTTTGTTTGTTTGTTTATTTACTTTTCCGATTATTAAAAACACAATACATAAATATATAACATAAGTAAAATAACATAGATGACATCAAATGAAATAAATAAAATGAATTGCAAATATGTTGAATAGATAAATAATCGAAAGGATAGCCCATTTCAGAGTCATTACCATAAATTACTCTGTTCTTCCATGGGGTCCATTAAAACATTAAAATAGTGGTACATTGCATACACAAGAAATAGACGTGAAAAAGAAAAAGAAATGACAAAATTTCAATATATGCATAACTGAATAACCAATTAGCCCCACCCCCACCCCCATCCACAATGCCAATTTATCAGACCCAAACCTACTTTGTCATCCCCCCCCCCCCCCCCCCCCTATGTTGCCAGCAAGAGAGAAGTACCAGGCATGGACTATACATCACCCTAAGTACCCATTTATTTGCCTATTGAATCTTTAAGTGTGCCAGAATGGCGAATTCTATTGGTAATTCATTGTATAACACCAGTTGCACGATACATAAAAGTTCGTTTGCAATAGTTGGTTCGCGGTTTAGGAAGAGCCAATAGACCAGCAGTTCTAAAATCATATTTGTTTTCCTTAGTAACAAAGTTCTCCTTCATATACCCAGGAGCCAAATCATGCATTATTTTATACATAAATGATAACATGTGTCTCTTTCTTCGCTTACATAGTTTTTCCCAGTCCAGCAGATTATGAAGTTCGGAAATTGATTTATGTTCATATGGATTTATGCCCAAAATTATTCTAGATGCTCTGTTTTGGAGCTTTTGAAGTTGTTCTAGTAAAGTCATATTGGTGGATTGCCAGACTATATCAGCATAGTCAAAGTGAGGTAAAAAAACAGTGTTATATATTACATTTAAGTTTGAAGTACTCATAAAGTATTTAAGTCTGCATAAGAAATTTATCATTTTTCCAATCTTCTTACACATGTTATCTACATGCAGATTCCACTTCAGTTCTGAGTCAACATGAACACCGAGATATTTGAAACTTTTAACTTGAGTTAAGCGAACACCATTTAAGTTTAAATCTATAGTACCATTCTTTGTAAGCATTTTTTTCGAGCCTATCAACATACAAACAGTCTTGTTACAATTTATTCTTAACTTGTTTTTCTTCATCCACAATTCCAGTATTTTCAATTCCTTATTCATTGTTGTTTGTAAAACTCGTGGTTCTTTATGTGAAAAATAGACCACAGAATCATCTGCATATAAGTGTACAGAACATTTATTGAAGCATTTGGGTAAATCATTTATAAATATAAGGAACAGCAGCGGACCTAATAGGGATCCTTGTGGAACACCGAATTTGAGGGGCTGTTCCTCTGACATTGCATCATTGACAGATGTGATAATCCCTCTACCTGATAAGTAACTTTTAAACCAGTTAAGTGCTATGTCAGTAATCCCAATGTTTTCAAGCTTATTCAAGAGGATCTTATGATCCACAGTGTCAAATGCTTTTTGTAGGTCTACAAAAACAGTTCCAGTGTACATTCTGTTATCAAGAGATCTGAGCCACTCATCTGTAACCTTAATCAGAGCAGTGCATGTCGAGTGCTTAGGTCTAAAGCCTGATTGTTCTTTTGTAAATATACTATTAGCATGAAGATAATGAATTGTTTGCTGTTGAATTATCTTTTCCAAAACTTTAGAAACACAGGGCAGCAGTGAAATTGGTCTATAATTGTCCGGTTGTCTTTTGTCACCTTTTTTGAATATTGGTATTATCTTGGCTATTTTCCAACGTTTGGGGACTATACCTTCTATAATGGATTTATTAATCAGAAATGTCAGAGATCTAAGCACTACTGGAGCAGCTGCTTTTAAAATAAATGAACTAATGCCATCAATGCCTACAGATTTTTTATTCTTTAAAGAATAAACTAATTTTAACACATCAATTTCTGACACTGGAGATAGAACAAAAGTTTCACGAAATGTACCAGTATTTCCATTGCAACAAGTTTTTGTAACATCGTTAAAGTTTTCAGCACCAGACCTTAATTTTCAGCAATACTTGCAAAATGATTGTTAAAATCATTTGCTAGAGTAATATTATCATGTGCACTACTTATAATAGGTGGAGAGGAGCTTCTATTTGGTACAAATGATTTCAAAATTTTCCAAGATTTGTTTCGGTCCTTACATTCACTTAATTTCTCAGAATAATACTTCTTTTTAGTTTTTCTAATCTCTAATGTGACTTTATTTCTTAAACGTCTATATTCTTTCCAGTAGACATTCTGCTTTTTGTTCCTTGCCTTATCTTTCATTTATCACGAGATTTTATAAGTTCAAATATTGAATCATTAAGCCAAGGAGAATGTTTCTTTCTCACACGCTTAGTTTTCATAGGCATGTGTTTGTTAACAACCTCTAACAGAAGCTCCTCCCATTTGTTAACTGCTATATCAATGTTATCACAACCTTCAACATCGTTCCAATTTTGAGCTCTCAGATCTGCTATGAATAACTCCATATCAATTCCACTTGATTTCCTAAATGTTACATATTTTGGACTCGATTGGACATTTTTACAAGATTTCCATGATAAATAGCTCATCGAGTGATCACTTAAACCATTATTAATACACACCAAAGGCACTTACTTTATCAAGGCAATTCGTGACCATATGATCGACAAGTGTCGCTGTCTCATTCGTTACCCTTGTATATTGCACTGTATTAATCTGATGCATACCGTGTATGTTATTTATCTGTAAGTATTTCTTTCTCTCACCCGTTAGCGGATGTTTACTAATATCAAAATTGAGGTCACCCATCAAGACTTCAGAGTAATTAAAACCATCCATAAAAGTTAACAAATTATCATATGCGGAAAGGATATCACTCTTCGAGTTTGGTGGTCGATACCAATTTAAAAACAGCAATGGTTTAGAATTTTTCAAATTAATAGAAATCAGAATAGCTTCAAGATTTACCATGGAATTGTGAGACAGTTGCTGATGATCAATATTATTGCAAACATACGTGGCAACACCGCCTCCATTCCTATTCCTGTCTCTGCGTATAACAGTATAATTGGGTATATTAATTTCATGACTGCTGATGCTATCATCTAGTCTTGTTTCATTCAATGCACATATATCAATGTCATTACTGTACAGTATCAATTTGATTTCGTCCAAGTGTTTGAGTAGGCTGACAACATTCAACTGAATAAATCTCAAGCCCTTAGTATTTAACAATTGATTATATTTCAAACGATTGGTCACATTTACCCCTTCATTTAAATCTTCACATAAATCTTCTGTAGTAGAGGATGACATTGATATATCGTAGAATGGTAACCGCTTCAAGACACATCTTGAGCATTCCCAACCAACAAATTTTTCTGAACTATTAGTATATAAATTTGGAGTTACACAAGTACATGACAAATGTATCCATTTCCGGCAAGTAGTACAAAGTAATCCCTTTTGGTTAGCTTTGACAGAGTTCTCACATATCCCACAAGGAAACTTCTTACCCATTACATACACAAAAAACAATTAAAAATGATAAGGAAGTAAAATAAAGTAAAAGAATTCCACAATTTACCAACATAACACAGAATAATAAAAAAAAAATGTCTCAAAAATTCTCCCAGTAAATGATGCATATCTCCCAGGAAATTTAAGTCTGGCAAGTCACTAAACGTTTCACTCTTTCACAATCATTATCATCGTAAATTTTTAGCTTCTTCTACAGATCTTACAAGTTTCTTGACGGTCGACCCATTGCTTGAAGGAAGAGCAACAAAGATGCGCCCGTCGCTGGACCATGCTGCTGAGACTTTTGCTGATTCCCTTGCAGTTTTCAAGATGGTATAATTTGCTGCTGTTAGGTCCTCAGAGATCGAAATTCCTGAGTTTTTCAGCTTCCGACGTGCATGCAGTACAGCCTGACGAACACGATACGTTGCAAATTTGACTATAATTGGTCTTGGGTGGGTCACTTTACCGGATGACGATGACGACACCTTACTTGCCACGACGATGACTTAGAAGTTGATGACGATGCAGCCAAAGAAGTACGAGCAGCTGAGGTAGTCGAGCCATGTTGTGAGGCATCAGGTTCAGATACATTCCGGGTCTTCGACGATCCAACTCGATGACTACGGTCAACATCTTTGATGTTCAGCTCAACTCCAAGTTCTCATGTGCAATATTAAGAATATGTTGTCTGTATTTTCTCCACTGGTCTCAGTAATTCCAAAAATCCTTACGCAATTTCTTCTTGAATACTGTTCTGCACTCTGAGATGTGTTACGAAGGGCAGATATTTGCTCTGATTGCTCGGATAGCTTTTTCTCCAATTCAGAATCTTCTTTGATTTAGTGTCATGTTCAGCAAGCAGAGACATGATGTTTGATTCATTCACATCAATTCGAGAAGACAGCTTACCTAATTCTTGTTTGAGCACATTAAATTCTTCCCTTACAGCTTCCTTTACCGTTTTTTTCACAAGGTCTAGGAATTCATGATGCTGAGTCAGATCAGTAACACTAAGACTTTGTTGAAGTGGTTGAGATTGAGAGGAGTCCAATTGCTGCTGCTGAGACTGTCTCGTCTGTCTTGTAGAAGTACCGGGTTTTGACATTG
>CM057168.1:3675691-3689844 GCA_029962745.1 Echinometra lucunter | reverse complement strand
AGGGGAAAAAAACAATCGTATAATAGACCGCTGAGCTTAACAGGAGAGAAGGGTTCACGCGAGAGCTTTATTCAGCAAATCGCTAATGAAAACTATCACAAATCATATCAAGGGAAAAGAGTACAGGTGCATTTTTTTCGTGTCATAAAAGAAGTTTACCTCCACTGTCGCTGACATTTGATATGCAATGGCTTCCGGTCAAGAACAGGATTGAATTCAAGGTCCTGCTGCTCACTTTTAAGGCCATTCATGATCTGCCTCTAGGATGTGTATCTTCTCTGATTGAGTGACGTCATCCTCGCCCTGGTCTTCGCTCATCAGGTCCTACTCTCCAGATGCCCATTACACATCTCCAGGGTTATGAAGACCCGGCTTTCTCCTCTATTGCTCCTCGCCTGTGGAACTCCCTTCCATCATATCTTCGGGAAACTGACAGCCCAGACCATTTTAAAGTTTCGCTCAAGACTCATATCTTTCATTAGATATTCAAATGCTAACTTTATTGGAGGAGTCATGCGCCGAATGTTTTTAAACAGATATATGGCGCCATACAAATGCTTTTAATCATCATCATCATCATCATCATCATCATCATCATGAATTATCTAATGTATTTTACATAAGGAAATAGCCTTTTCACAGAAGTACATGTTATACATGAGGAAATAGTCTTTTCACAGAAGTACATGTTATACATGAGGAAATAGCCTTTTCACAGAAGTACATGTTATACATGAGGAAATAGTCTTTTCACAGATATGCATGTTATACACGAGGAAGTTGCATTTTCACAATCATACATCTATCGGATATCATGAACCCGTTGAATACTGGAACCGGGTAACCCCTTGTTTAAGTCTATATGGGAAATAGAGAATTCAGTTGTCATCGTGTACTATATTTACATGAGGAAATAGCTTTTACACAGTAATACTTGTATCGGGTATCCGCACTCTAAATTTCTTAAAGTACAAATTAATATACGGTCGATTGGTCCCCTTCAGGGGCATACTCCAAAATTTGATTCAGAATATACAATCAATAAAATTGATTTCTGAATCTATAAGAATAAGATGTTTGATCGAATTTCTGATTTGTCCCTGACTGAAGTATACGAAATTTAGAGTGTGTTTGTCACCTATTGATTTATGGTATAATAGGGAATGAACAACTCCGATCTAATGCCTTTTCTGTATGCATATATCGATCTTACGGTTGAAATTTTGTTATTATTAAGGTGCTTTCACACACGATGCGACAGTGTGGTAACACACACTGTGGCGCCACACTGTTTCGTCTTCACACATGGTGGGACTTTGTGTCACCACATATGCTAATGAACGGGCATTAACGCGTCAACTCTCAATAAGAGAGCATATTGTCAAAACTTTCGCAAGCAATCTCATGGCAACAATTTTTTGCGCTAACTTTATAGAAATTTAATTGGTGCGCATTTTTTTTGTGTATCTCGGCAGCAAAAAAAAAAAAAAAAAAAAAAAAGGTGTGTCCTGCCTCGGCGACATTTTTTCTTTGTCGCCCTATACCCCAAAGGCTTGTACACAAAAGAGTGTGGTGACGCAGCGTGTTACCACACTGTCGCATCATGTGTGAAAGCACCTTTAGTGCGACTTGCTCTTTACTAAGAACCAAACATCACAAGCTTGGAGGTAAACGAACTTCACATTGAGTAAATAAACGCTGAATTATTAGTAAGGAGGCGCATTTAGTGTGCGCGCGCACAACACACATGCACACGCACACACCCACACACAGAGAATCCCACACATAAATAGAGCACACGAATCCCATCATCGCATCTTGACATATCTGTTGATAGATAAATGGACTTAATCCAAGATGTGGAGTTTGAATGATCTACTGGGATGTCAAACCATAGTCAGTAGACTATAACCCTTGTGTAATTAACGACAGTGGAGGACCCGTGAACAGCTTGATCGTAACCATGGCAACGAAGGAATATAGTGTTATCTACACTTAATTGGAATAATTCATTTCATTGGGAGGACGAGCTAACTATATTCATTCAGGAGCATAGGTCAGGCAATGGTAAGGGAAGTGTATTGACTTATTGATCTGCCTTTTTACATCTTAAATGAATGAACTAATTCTAACATCTGTAATGGCTTTGATATTACTGATATCAATTTTCTATCCAGTTTTATTTTCCACTGTGTTTATACGCTAAGCATTTTGATGTAAATATGTTTATAATATTATTCAGGGCCCATGGAAGACCGCTACTTATTGGTGAATGGACTACCCTGACAAAAGATTAGAAGTAAACAAATAAATGAAATAAGTAAATACATAAGTAAATAGATTAATAAAAGGATGAATAGATGAATAAATAAATAAAATATTTTCTGTGTATTATCCGTGATTTTAATGAATCGTTTGGAATATGTAAAAGGGGTAACTTAGTGGGATTTTTTTTTCTTTCTTTCTTTCTTCTGGCTTTGAAATTACTAATCGTGAATTCATAATGGGATGTAGGACAAATTTTATAGGGGTGGAATTGAACCATCATCATCTACAATGATATCCAGAACACAGATATACCATCTAATCATTTTCTACTCCACAAAATGAAATAATGGCATTAATATTACTGATATCAATTTTCTATGCAATTTTATTTTCAACTGTTTTTATACGCTCAGCATTTTGATGTAAATATGTTTATAATCATTCAGGGCCCATGGAAGACCGCTACTTATTGGTGAATGGACTACCCTGACAAAATATTAGAAGTAAACAAATAAATGAAATAAGTAAATACATAAGTAAATAGATTAATAAAAGGATGAATAGATGAATAAATAAATAAAATATTCTTTTCGTATTATCCGTGATTTTAATGAATCGTTTGGAATATGTAAACATGGTAAAAGGGGTAACTTAGGTGGATTTTTTTTTCTTTCTTTCTTCTGGCTTTAAAATTGCTAATCGTGAATTCATAATGGGATGTAGGACAAATTTTATAGGGGTGGAATTGAACCATCATCATCTACAATGATATCCAGAACACAGATATACCATCTAATCATTTTCTACTCCTCAAAATAAAATAATGAAAGAATATGTATCACTCCTTTCCATTCTAACTCGTCTATATATTCATGGTTCACGGGAGGATGGTGAAATATGCAAATAAACACTATGAACATGGCGGACAAAGAAAGCGGACAAAATAAACAACCTCTCATTCTACTCTTCACATTGGTTCTGGTAGTCAAAAGAGCATCCCTTCACAGCTATTATGTTTAATCACGTAGTTCCAGGTGAATATGCATGTGACACCTTTTCCACATATTTTAGACAATAGCAGTGAAGGGATGTTCTTTTGACTACCAGAACCATTGTGAAGGGTAGAATGAGGGGTTGTTTATTTTGTCCGCTTTCTTTGTCCGTCATGTTCATAGTGAAATATTAAAGTGTTCAAAATGTGAAGGAAAGCCACCAATACGGGATAATATCATGATGTTATCATAATCTCCCGATAGGTTGTACTTAATCATCCTGAAACTGGAAATCTACTCCTGCAGAAACAGACCTGAGTTAAACAATTTAGAAAGGTCGACTTTTTGGTGGTTTTGTGATAGTGCATGTAGCTTTTGAGTAAATAGAATATTTTATTTACGACTCAATCATCTACGTTTTCCAGTTGCTTGGAGACAGTTTGTTATACAGTCTAATTGCATGACCATTTGAAATGTATGATGAGGCAGTCATTTGCACCCAATTAGTTCATAAATGATTAATTCATATATATTACTGATGTAACACTATTAATGTTGTAGCTGAACTTTGCACATGTATACTGCGTTACGCACACACGCTAAAAGGCTAGAGAAAAACAGATTCTAGGATGAGATATTCTAAAGTGCACTGTGTGTGTCTGCTCTGCTCCGATGAATGAATTTCAATTTCATAAGTATTTTTTTAAATCTGTAAAGGAATGCCTGTTTAAGGAGAAGAATACCTGCTTTTAAGAGAAGAATATAATTCTTAACTTACCATTTTTATTGATGTTTCTATTGTTGTTTTCTTTTTCTGTCTTATTATCATTATTTTCATAATTGTTATATCATTATTATCATTATTTTTTATATTGGTTAAAAATGACGGTGCAAAAAAAACAAAACAACCAGCAACAACAAAACAAACAAAAATTTGTGTTTATAATATCGAGTTTTTTTTACTCTTTATGATCCATGGCAAAGCAAAGAAACGCTGTACACGACAATAACGTGAAATATCATAATTAAATCACAGTTATTAGAAAAAAACCAATTCACTTCGAGGATTCTTGTATTATCTAGTCTGAGGTGAATAGAAAAAAGTCTGTATCATCATAAAATAAGGTTTTAGAACTGTTACAATCATATCAAGTTGGCTGAATCCAACAAAAATCATAAAATATGAAAAGCAATGCAGCCACATTTGTAGAAAATGGCCATCACGCCATCAGACTTCAGTTTTAAACACTTTCTATTCATATTACAGTTTTGATATTGGGCAATTCTGGTTCAAAGTTTGTTTTTATCATTATTCTTTTCTTGCTCTTGTTTACGACTTGGTGGTATCGTTAGTTGTTATTTTTGTTAACCTTCTGCAATAGGCAATTTACATGCAGAGCAAATATTTCTTTTCGGAAAATAAACTCCAGTTAAAGGGAAATTCCTGATATTTTGAGGAAACCGCGATTTCCCGTAGTGAATCAGTAAAAATCATAAAAAAAGATAATATCCCCAAAATCATATTTCCCTATAGCAAATCATGGTTTCCTCAGTAATTTTCAGGAATTTCCCCCTTAGGTTTATTTTTCGAAAATAAATATAGATTTTCCAGAAGAAAGAAATAGAGGAAAGCTAAGAAGAATCGTTTCGAAATTGACTAGAACTCAACCTCCTATTTGATTCAGTATTTGGAGTTGATTAGTAGCTAGCCTCATGTTTATGTTCTGCTAGTTGATGGTGTTAAAGGCAAAGTCCACCTCAGAAGTTTCACGGTTTCAATAAAAGGAGTTAAATTTGAACAGCATTGTAAAAAAAAGAAATGAGCAAAATCGGTCAAAGAATAAGAAAATTACACTCATTTACATTTTCTAGTAAATTACTCTCGGCTCTGCAAATTGGCAACACTGATGACATCATATGCGAGCAGCTCTCCATTCACTTTGTACATGAAATTTCACATTTTCTCAATTTTCTTGGCAGTTACACATTTTCTAACCCCCATAGTTAATGTATGTTAAGAAGAATTGCTTTTACATAACATACTTTGACAATGGGATGAGAAAATGTGTAACTGCCAAGAAAATTGAGAAAATGTGAAATTTCCTGTACAAAGTGAATGGAGAGCTGCTCGCATATGATGTCATCAGTGTTGCCAATTTGCAGAGCCGAGAGTAATTTACTAGAAAATGTAAATGAGTGTAATTTTCTAATTCTTTGACAGATTTGGTTCATTTCTTTTTTGCAATGCTGTTCAAATTTAACTCCTTTTATTGAAACAATGAAACGTCTGGGGTGGACTTTGCCTTTAATCAACCGTGTGAAGACTAAGGCAAGGAATTACGTTTTGGCAAATGGATTTCTTGCACTGAAGCGAAAAGGGTTAATAAAAACATGTTTCCTGCAACCGAAATTCACAGTATGCTCTTTAGAACGCAATTACGATCGAAGGGCATGGCCATCATTCTAACCATTAGGGCTAAACGACGTATACAGATGCATGCACAAAATGGCCCTTAAGCGTTCCTTTTGTCCTTTTCCAAAATTACAGCTTTCTATGGTTTAAAAAAAAATCCCCCCCCCCCCCCTCTCCATCCTTGACCTATTGCCGTTGCATTGGACTTTCAGCATTTCGAGTATGCCATGGAGGCTTCAGCACTATTCAAAGTAAAGTTGTCTGCAAGGCTCCTACAAAATGAGGACGCAATTGGAATAATGTATTACTGGTTTGTTTATTTCGAAAGAAAATGGAACCTTGCTATAAACAATTGGAACCGGGGAAATTATGTGCTTAAACTATCTTCGTTATACAAGGGTTAAAAACAAAAGAAATATAAGTCAAAACAAATCCCCGCAACATTCTTAATGTTCAGATATGGCGCGACAAACCACCCCACTTATGTTGATGAACGCGCATTAACTCATCAACTCTCAAATAAAAGAGAGTTTTGTCAACAGTTGCGAAGACAAACTCATGACAACATATTTTGCGCTATCTTTTGAAGAATATGATCGGTCCACAGCTTTTTTTTTTCAGCCAGGCGAAAGAAAAAGGTCTCCTGCTTTGGCGACTTTTTTTTTTTTTTTTTTTTTGTTGGAAGGGGGGGGGGTCGCCTCATATCTAAACAAGCCTTTAGACATACTTTTATCTAAGTTCAATTAGTCGAGCACTACAAAAATCATTAACTTGCAGAAGGTAATGCTTCAACTTAGAGGAAATATTGATTATATTGTTTGGTGATCGTGATGCATTCGCGACAGGGAGACTGCAACCCCCCCCCCCCCCCTCTCTCTCTCTCTCTCTCTCTCTCTCTCTCTCTCTTCCATAAGCAACCAGGCGCACGTCTCTTGGATGAAGAATGGAGAAAGGTTTTTTTCAAAGAAAGTTGTGGCAAAATCAAATATGAAAATTATGTGCTTTACATTGTTTACCTTTCAATAAAAATATATCAATCTTTCAAAGCATATATGTTTTTAATCAGCTCATTTTTCATTAACCTCAATTCACGTCTTACTTTTATCAATGGCGATATACACACTCAGTATGTTAGGTGAACTTTTCCTCCATGTTTTTCCATAATGACATGCAAAAAACAAAGAAAAAAAAAAGATAATCTGATAGAAAACTGAGATATATCACTTTTTACCACAGCCAGACCTCAACCCGCTAATTACAGTCGTGATGAATGGGGATCAATTATGAATTACATAGCTATTCTGTCGAAGGTCTACTAATGGTGTTTTTGGTTGGTGGTTTTGTTTTGTTTTGTTTCTTTTAAATGATAAATTATGAATTGACTATCGTAACGACTTTTCAGTGAAGGATAAAGAGATGCAATTTTCATGATGATGATTGAACCATCAAAACTAAATTCCATTAGCTAGATTAAAAAGGAATAAGGAGGGACAAGCGCCCACACGCCACTCCCTCCCCCCCCCCCCCCCCCCTCCCCCATATCCATCACTTGATAGAGAAAAAGCAGACCGCCGTTAAATTTGTTCTACATTTCACGGTCTGTTTGCTATCAGACTCTAGCCACATGAATGTACCAAAGAAACCAAACAGAGTGACAGTAGTGAGTTTAATCCAAGGCCAATACAGAGGGGTTTTTCAAATTTTTTTTTTCAATATCTTTTAGCCCTCCACAGGCTATTTTACTACCGAGTTATATAGAGCCTGTACAAACTTAAATGTTCTTGAGAGCGATCTAACCTTCTTTTTTTTCAAATACATTCAGAAGTAAATATAAGGCTATGGTCATCAATACGTATGTATCTTTTTAACTGTATTTTATTTAGTTAGTTTTTGTTGTTGTTGTTGTTTTTCACTTCACCCTTTTGTTTGGGTTGTTAGGTATTTCTTTCCCCTTTATAAATTGATTTGTACATTTTGTTAATTCTATTTGGGTCGGCCTTCTATAAGGATTGCCCTTTTTGGCTGTTACCCACTCAGTTTATTTTTTTCCTTCTCTTGTAAATAATAATATTGTACTATTTGAAATGTTTCATATCCTGCTCCTAGTTTGTTTTTGTTTTTATACTGAGAAAATAAAATAAATGAAAATGAAAATGTAAATGAAAAACGACTTCTTTTTTATTTATTGTACAGATTGGATCTATTAAAGTTGCAAGCCCATCCCAGGTATTGTTGTATGATACAGCTGCGAACAAAAGATAATAGAAGCACCTTGGAATGTTGTTGAATGTCTTTTACTCATACGGGAGACCGAGATCTTCGGGTTTGATCCATGATCAGCGCTTATATCCTTGGACAAGATCTTCTTTTGACATCATTTGTTCCTCTTGAACCTGGTATACTGAATGGAACAGGAGAAGCAGTACTGATTTGATGTCGTTACCCCGCTGAAAGAAAACCAAACTGGTCATTGGTTAGTTATTGGTTCGTTTGACCTCTCAAGAAAGCATCACAAGACCAGTGTTAGCAGGTGGTAGCAAGACCAGCATTTATTCATTTGTGAAGAAATTTCCCGCTAATTGATTGGTTGTCGCACGGTGAAATACACTGTTCCGTATTATTTCGTAGCAAACTATAAGATGGTTGGTTTAAATAGAGCAGAATCAACTTGACGATAAGCTCTAGATATCGTAGCACCACGAGGTCTCTGCTAAGTGATCAAGGTAAGCTCTGATAACGTTTTGGATAGTTGATGGAATACACGGATGGTCATACTTTCCAGCTCCAATGTCTACTTGTCTTTGGATGTCTATAAAGAATCCTTCATAACTCTCCTTTTCGTACACTTAGCAACAGTAGCATTATTCTACATAATATGTCATCGGTGTAAATGAGTATGCGCGAGTGAAACATGGCTGGCCATGAGATTTTCCTTGCTACTGTGTTCTCCATCTTAGCGGTCTTTGGAGTCACTGGTAATGCTTTTCTCATCGCGGCCGTATGCCTCTCGATGAAGCTACGCAGTGTTACAAATGCATTTGTTGTGACACTAAGCATCTCCGACATCATTAGCTCATGGACACTCATCGTCCAGGTCGTAGCCCTGACCGGTGTCCGTACCAATGCCTTCATGATGGCGTGCATGATCATCAGCCCCATAGCTATCATCCTTCTCTCTGCCAGTCTACTCATCATGACCTTGATCGCGTTCTGTCGCTTTGTCCTCATCACCAAACAACCACACACGTTTAGACGCATATTCTCACGGCGGAACGTGGCTGTGATGATTTGCCTAAGTTTCCTTATACCTATCGCCTACACGATAGTATTTATGTGCCTCGATCTTGCCACCGCGGGACTCAATGAAGACACAATATGTACATTCTATAACGCCCCCGTTTTTAACACGACTTGTGGATCTGTATTGATAGTGCTATTGATCATTGTTGGGGTTTTATACGCAAAAATACTCTTCTTCCTCCACCGCCATTTTAGACAATTGCGCAATCAGAGATCTGCGCAGCTAACCGAGAGTGGCGAGCGTGTCGATACGGAAACCAACGAGACACCGCGAGTCGCAGCGCCCGTGGATAACCGTAATTTAGAGCTTGAGTCGAAAATCACCAAGAATATGTTACTTGTGTTGTTTGCATTTGTGTTGTGTCTTCTCCCAATGTCACTGACTTTGCTTATAAGTGATAGTGCTCTGCTCGGTGCCTACTGTTTTGCTTTTTTTAACTTATCAAGTTGTTTAAATCCGCTACTCTTTGGTTGGAAACATCCAGTTTTTCGACAAGTTTTCCGTTGCATGTTCCGAAGAAAACTGGATGAAATCGACGAACCGGCTACTTGGCTGAGAAAGATTCAACAAAACAAAACGAGAATTCAAGTAGAGCAGTAAGACCTGTATATAAGGACCCCCAAGGGAGAGAAGAAAAGTAGTCTTTATGTGTGTGTTTTTTTGTTTGTTGTTGTTTTTTTTCGAACAGGTTCCTTTAATACACATTTCAATGACTAACAGTGTTGCAGAGGGAAACGATAATAATATGGTCTTGTGATCTATAGTTAAATTTGACATTATTTGATTTATCCTTAGCTGATCACTACTCATCACTATACTATATATACTAAAGCCTGCGGTGGTAGGCCTATAACATGCAAAGCTGCTCAGATAGACTGCTTAATAGAGGGTTAGTACGATCTTCATGATCAGGTCGTGCACGATGTAATGACACTGAGGATTCGTTCATTGGCCTAGCTTCGTCTGTGAAAAGGTGGCCCAGCGTTATGCTAGGTTCCCACTGCCGATCAAACCAGCCCGACCAAGCCCGATCAAGCTATTTTGGCCTGGTCGGGCTCGGTCGGCAAGGGCGATCGGGGTCGGTCTACCTTGATCGGTATCGATCTGGCTTCCTACACGACATTTTTTGGCATGCCAAAAAATATCGTGTAGGAGTCGTGAAGGCAAGCCATCGTACAGCGATCGTGTACTGATCGAGTAGAGATCGAGTTGATCGAAAATCGATCGTGTAGAGGTCTAGTTTGGTCGGGATGGATTTTTTCCGCCGATCACTACCCGATCGTCTCGATTCACACACAACTTCTACACGATTGGTTCCTGATCAACTCGATCAACAACTCAACTGCTTCACGATCGATACATGTCTGCCCTGAACACTTACTCGACCGAACTCGCTCACTTCTCGACTGCTTTACGATCACATCCCAATCACTTCTCGACCGCACTCGATCTTTCGGATCGCAACTCAACCAAGGGCAAAGACACAATTGCGTGCTGATCTTATCACATTTTCTTCGTACCAGTAGGCCTATTATTGATATTAAAATTAATCAGTTCTGGAATTGGGAGTGATAACAGGTGACTACTTGCAGCTCTTCACATACTTCCTTTCCTGTTGTGTTTGAGAATTTCATCTTTATTAATTCTTTATGAAGTTTTGTGTTTTTGGAAGTTTGAATCATACCGTCTTTAGGTATTCCACGAGCACGTAATATCTGTTGAATTTAATATCGAGTGTACTGTGGAATGTCTAAAAGCAGGGCAGGAAACAGTATTTCAAATATTTTAAAGTTCCAAAAAGAAGATGAAGAAAAAAGCAGTGTTGTGAGCTCAGAAGTTCCCAATTACTGACTTTGTAATATGTAAAATCTGTTTTCTTTTCTTTGATAAAACTTTACTGTGTAAGTTGTGTTATTAAAAGTTAAATTTTGTGTACGTTTTATGCTGTTGCGAAAATATATATTTCTTATGCCGTAGTGTGTAATCTAAAGTAATCTAATCTTCACTACCATAACAATGAACTCTTTATCATGAACAAGCAATCATTCCATTATCAAAAGTGGGTCTTGTATAACCTCTCCCCAGCCTACACACATACAACTCGAAATATCATCTTAATATTATACATTACAAAAATTATTAGAAAAGATAGCTGTATCATGATTATGGATCACTGTGCTATTTATTGCTAAAGTCCTTATGACTATTTAAACAGCCCTTTCCAAATATAAAAAGTGAGTTTTGACATGAATATGTGGACAATCAGTAGACCTATAGTACAGTGATTAGACAGTGACAGTGAACATTACTGAAATTCAGATTGAAAGTCTTCAAAATCAGGCACGAAAAAGTTCTGCTACAGAAGGTTCTAAATCCATTTCAGTTTTGTTCCAAAGAGGTGCTAAATTCGTATCAGTTTTGTTCAAAAGGTGCTAAACCCATGAAATAAAATTTAAAATGTCAACATGATTGGGGGAGACCTACTTCTGTTGCAGTGTGCTTTCACACCACAATGATACATTACTTTGACGGGGGCATAATTATAGCACTTTCTATAACCCAAACTTACTTATTTATTTATTTATTATTATTTTTTAAATAATTCTATGAAGTAGATAGAGTATCTTTTGGAAATGAACATTATTGTTTCCAAAATGTGCTAAATAAATTCAAAATCAAAGTTAGTTATTTTTTCATATGAGCATGGCGATTTTGCAGCAGATTTATACAATCCATGAACAAAAATATATCGCAAGAATGAACAGAAAGCCAAAATCGAACATTATATACATACTGTTCGATTTGGCTTTGTGTTCATTCTTGCGATATACTCTGATGAGTGCAAGTCGAAAAGCTTTAGTATGTCTCTCTTCAATGCGATTTTCCGATTCTGTAGTACCAAACATCTTTTCAATTACAAAAATACTGTAATTCTGATGCAAAGATTATAAAGCAAGAAAATCATGCAAGAAAATTAGTTTCGATCCAAAAAGTGATAAGTTCAGTTCAGTTTGTTCGAAAAGTTTCTTATCCATGAATTACAAAAAAAAAAAAAGAATATAAATTGCCTAAAAGTAAAAGAAGGGGGAAAAAAGAAACAATGAGGAGACCTAGATTTTTTCTTCTTAAGTGTGATTTCATAGTCCTGAGATAGAGTACTTCCGTGGGGCATAATGGTAGTTTCTAACAACACGCAAATACACCTTTTGGAAGAGAACTCCTCATACAATCATATATCACTGTGTATATACAGAATAGAGCGATTAAGGAGTCACTGTAGTGAACTAAATCATATCGTGTTGCCAATCCACTGAACCAGCTGGGGAATTAAAGTAGTGCTTGAGGTAGTGCCTCTGGTGGACCCCTGAGAATGTTGACACATTCTTTCCATGGGTATGGTCACCATCTGTCATCTGTCTTCCTTGACGCCATTCACCAGGTATTAGATGGTTGTCCTCAGCTTCATGGTCGATGGTCTGTCGTGCGATATCAGGATATCGGATCCGGAGAAGGTTGTGAAGTGTTACACACGCAAGAATGATAGAGTCAACGGTCTCTGGAGATTGGTTCAAGCAGCCGAGAAGACACTGAAAGCGCATAGCGAGAAGCCCGAAAGCATTCTCGACAACACGTCTCGCCCGTGAAAGTCTGTTTGAAAAGGCAAATAATATTAATGTTTTAAGTATTGTGTGCAGTGCAAGTACCTTGGCAAATTACAATGGGTCTGAAGGGGGAGTTAAAGAGATGCGGAATGCATTAATTTCGAAATAAGCCTTATGATAAGGGGGAAAACAGAATGGAATTCTACTTCTTTTTTCTATTCTTTTCAAAAAAGAAACGCTTATTAATTAAAGAGGAATTCGCAGAACAGAATATATTTTATCATAAATATTACATGTGAACAGGTTGAGATTGTGACTAATATTATTATCTTAAAAACAATGTTAATATGGCCAACCAAAATGACCAAAGGAACAAGAAATCTCATATTACATTTGAAGGAGACGATAACAAGATTTACATTATTGACTAACCTATAATTAAATATCCTCTCTTCGTAGGTCAGGTTGTGTCTCGAATAGGGCTTCATCATCCAGCACTTCAAGGGAAAAGTGTCATCTCCTATTAGGTAGTATGGGGTGTCCTTATCATCACCAGGCAGTGGGGTGGGCGGTGGCATACCAAGGTTGCTCTCCTCCAGCATGGTTTTGAGTTCACAGTTATTGAACAGCTGGGCGTCGGACGCACTTCCATTGGCCCCAACACTGACCCAAATAAACTTATAGTTTGCGTCCACCAGCGCAAGAAGTATTAGGGAAAAGAACCCTTTATAATTGTAGAACAACGAACCAGAATTCTTCGGTTTCTTTATCCTGAAATGTTTGCCGTCTATTGCCCCGCAGACATGTGGAAAGTTCCACTTGGTTTGGAAGTCACTGGCAATTTCCTGCCACTGCTCAGGGGTGACGATGGCTGGCAGAACTTCTTCAGAATACTCCTGTATCACAGCTTCCAATACTTCTGGGACGAACTTGCTGATGGTATTTTTCCCCACTCGGAACGAGTACATCAGCTCTGCATATGAGGCACCAGTTGCCAGATGACGAAGGGTAATGGCCAACTTTAATCCAGGTTGCAGGGCTTCCCTAAAATTAAGAAAGAATTTGAATATTAATTGCCCTCAGAAACCGTCATGGTGTGGTACATATCTCTCATTGTACATGGAGGCAGAGAAATTACATCTTCTAATTGGTCTCTGTGGTTCTCCAGTGATTGCAAACCGCATCAACAAAACAAGAATAGCATCACATAAAACTTCAGTATGACGCCTCATGCATAAAAATGAATGATAGATGCCAGAGAACGGACAATATGAAGACATTTTCTCTACAGAACACTAGTACAGACTCGTTATAACATTACCACGTGATAGAAAGACTTAGCGCAATGACTTGAAAAGAGCATGCATGAAGTCCTGTGGTAGCAAGTAGGTCTGTGAGATACCTTCTGGTTGTAAGTATTCCCTGGGTCGGGGTCATCATTTCGACATAGCGAGTCTGTGGTAACGTCCCCAAATAATACAGGACATTTCCGGGGTACTTTCCTGTGTTAACTCCCAGAGAATTACGAAATGAGTATCAATAGATTTATATTTGAAACAACTATTTCATCATGCTTT
>CM057168.1:3655490-3675191 GCA_029962745.1 Echinometra lucunter | reverse complement strand
TGTGAGGCCTGTCCTCATGGTCCTCTCATCAATATTATTTGTTGTAATCCATTCGAGTAATGTTGTGTAGGATATCGAATCTCTAACGTGAAAGCTTTTAAGAGCTTCTGCGATACATTCAAACATTATGAAAGATTGTTACTCCGTAGAATGATGGAGAAGAATTTCACCCACAGTCACGTGACTTCATTTACGTTTTAAATGAACTAATGGGGCTTTTCTAATAGTTGCATGACCCTGCCCTCTCTTCCCCATATTATTTTTCTTCTTCTTTTCTTCTTTTCCTTTTTGTTATTACTTGAGAAATCATACCTACCGCCCTCCCCTTAAGCGCCGCCCCTGCAGCAGACCTGTGGCCCTGAAAACACATTACAGAGCTAAAAGAGATGGAAAGAAAGAATGAACATCTATTTCTAAATTGAAAGTAACCATGGTAATTGCTATTTACATTCCCCTGGCGAGTATTTCATACTTTTTAGACATTAAAATAATACTTAAGAATGTATACTATGGCATTGGCATGTTGTTATGACTAAGTCTTGAGAAAAGAGTATGTTTTGAATACGCTTTGAGAGTGAACCCAAAGTATTGCTTATAATCTTATTTTCGCCATCTTGGAAGACCATGCATTTAATAGTTAAGACATTCAGAACTTTAGTTTATAATCTGAAATTTGTATGCTTTTAATAAATTTTGTTTCGCTCCCAAATACGATGTTATACTGTTGATCATTTTAACCGATACCATCTTTCTAATATCAGGTACAGAATGTTTAGAGAGGCATCTTCCTACGTCATTCTCATTTCTTGCTGAAATAACATCTTGTCAAAAATAAAAAAAAAATAAAAAAATCCCGATTGCCATTACAGACTTGCTCTGCGGAAAGCGGATAATAACCCAATTCGCCTCTCTCTCTCTCTCTCTCTCTCTCTCTCTCTCTCTCTCTCTCTCTCTCTTTCTCTTTTTTTTTTTGGGGGGGGGGGGTTGTTTTGGGGGGTTGTTTTGGTTGCTGTTGTGGGAGGCGGGGGGGGGGGGGGTTCTATGTGCTATCTTTCTTCTAGTTAATGAGATAAAATTATTTACGGTGGCGAATGTACGTAGTAGGGAAAATGAAAATATATCTATAGGTAGGTGTTTGCATTGTGATGTTATACATACATGTGTTTCGTATTGCTTAGGTCTTATAGTCAGTACCCTTGTAATGCTGTCATTATTATTTTGTAGTCATGATGTACATCTTTGTATGAAAAAACATTGATAAATGTTTTCATATATTACGTGTATCTCTCTGATCATTCATTCATCAGTGTTTGAATTTTCTCTATTATTATTATTGTTATTATTATCATCAGCATCATCATTATCATTATCATCATTGTTGTTGATGTTATTATTATCATTATTGTTATTATCATCATCATCATCATCATCATCATCATTATTATCATTATTAAAATAGGGGAGATGGGAAAGAGAGAGAAAGAGAGAGGGGAGAGAAGAGGTAGAATTACGCAAAGCCTTATCTATTGATTCAATTCATTTATAACAGTCACTATGAACATGACGGACAAAGAAAGCGGACAAAATAAACAACCCCTCATTCTACCCTTCACAATGGTTCTGGTAGTCAAAAGAACATCCCTTCACTGCTATTGTCTAAAATATGTGGAAAAGGTGTCACATGCATATTCACCTGGAACTACGTGATTAAACATAATAGCTGTGAAGGGATGTTCTTTTGATTACCAGAACCATTGTAAAGGGGAGAATGAGAGGTTGTTTATTTTGTCCGCTTTCTTTGTCCGCCATGTTCATAGTGAGTGCTATAATTATATCCATGCATTCTACGTGTTTACAATACCATCAGTCCACTATCCATATTTGTAGTTTACAGTGCTACCTAAATGTATAACTGTTTTTTACTGTATTTTTTATGTAGAATGATGTTTGATATTACTGCAGGGCGCCTTGAGAAAGCAGTTTTACAAAACTGAACAGGCCTACCCTGCAGTATAAAATACATAAAACAAAAGGAATAATAAATATAGAAAAAACCCACATATTTAATGACGCCATAGAGCAAGGCAGAGATAGGAGAAGTGAGAACTTGAAAGAGATTGAATAACTAGAAAAAAGCAAAAATTGAACAATACAAGAGAAAGAGTGAGAGATAGCGGAAAACGGGAGTACGGGATGAGAGAGAAGCAATAGAAAGAGAAAAGAGAGAAAGGGAGAAGGGGAGAAAAATGAAAATAACAGATTTAGCGATGAAGAGGTGTATGAGGTGTCGTGGTCCAGTGGATACGTGGCCGGACTGTAGATCACAAGGTTGACGGTTCGAGATCCGCCATGGCACCAATGTCTTTTGGCAAGACATTAATCTACAAGTGCCACTCTCGACCCAGGTGTGGTAAATGGGTACCCGGTAGCATGAATTTCCTTGAAATGCTAGAGCGTCATAATGCCTGCCTTGCTAAAGCCGGGGTATATTAATAACAGTGGAGCACCAGGAGCGTCATTTCTGATGGACATGAGCGCTATACAAGAACCATCTATTACCATGAAAAGAGATAGAGAAAGCATCTAGGAACTGATAAAGCGGGGAAGAAAGAAAGAGAGAGGAAGAGAGAAGCGGAAAGAGATAGGATGAACATAGATTTAACAAAGAGAGACAGAGAGAGAGGGAAAGAGGGAATGTGTGACAGAGATAGCGAAAGAGAGAACAGAGAAGGTTAATTTTAAAAATGAAATGCCAATACGAGAAAAGAAGAAAGGAAAATCAAGCGCCACTTGATTGCAAACAATCACAAATTCAGAAATAGATCACCCTGTATGTCATCAAATTAATATATGATCAATCATTCTGCCATGGTGAAAGGAGTGAAATCTGAGTACGATATTATAACCCGCACTCTGGCATTTCTCAGCAACTAATTTCCACTTGTCATTCACTTGTTTGACGATAGGTTACTCAATAGACATATAATAAATTTACTAGACGAAAAGCAGCACGCGCGGATATCATTACGCGAATGGCATTAGGCCCCGCCTCTTTCGGATCATTTGAAGGGGCCGATAAGCACCCGCTATCGCCATGATATCGATAACACTGTTTCATTATTCATATCTATTGTGAGTATCAGTTTTATTGTGACATTTTGATTTAATGCATTTTGTTGCATATTTATTTTGCATTAACTGCGCATGCGGTAAGCTCATGCGTGTAATGTTACATAGCGCGTACAAACGAATGCTCCTAGTTGGAAGCATCTTACAAAATGAATTATTCATTTTTTCTCATGAATATTGATGATGCTTAGGTCGGCCTTCTAATGGATCTGGACAAAATGGCGGAGCTTTAGGGGCCTGATTACACCGATAATTTGAATTGTTTGCTATAGCGAAAAAAATGAATATTTGATGTTACTTAACAAAAAAATTAAAAAATCAAAAAAATAAATTCGTCAGCATATTGATAGATATTACTGATTAGGAAGTGTTAAGCTGCTAGTATTTTTTTCAGTGTTACTTATTCTGCACTGTTAAAATGGTTGTTTAAAAATCATTAGTTGTTTAAAATATGAACTACCAACTGTTCATGCTGTTGTTTGACAAAAAAAGTTGTATGTAAAACATATGGGGATTCTTATTAAACAACTGTTGGTAGGTTCATATTTTTAACAACGTAATGAGTTTTAAACAACTGTTCTAACAGTGTGTTATTTGTTCACTTTCTTCTTTTAAAAAATTCGAATAACAGTGATTCTTGCTCCTGTCTGGGATACAAAAAATAATAATAATAATGATAATAATATCAATAATGATAATAATAATAGTAATGATAATAATGATAATGATTATAATAATAATAATAATAATAATAATAATAATAATAATAATAATAATAAAAATAATAATAATAATGATAATAATGATAATGATACTAATGATAAATAAAATAACGAAAATAACGAAAATAAATGGAAAACTACAGTCCTGCTATAGAATTACCGGGCAAACTATTTTCCTTTTCGAAAGAAGGAATATATCAGTGGTGAGTGTTGTTTACTGCATGTTGCAAAAAATGAAAAGGTCAAATTGACGTATGATAATAATATAATAACAATAATTTTGTTTACTCAGGGAAGCCTTATCAGCACAATTGCTGTTCTTTCCGAGGTCCCAGCAAATATTATTACCCCAGCAATTGCCAGGTACCCATTTACACCTGGGTGGAAAGTGGCAAATGTGGATTAATGTCTTACCAAAAGACGTTCCTGACGGGCTGGGATTCGAACCCCCAACCCATAGATTGAGAGTCAAGTGAATGAACCACTATACCACGGCAGATTATTTCTATAGTATGTCATTTAGTTTGGAACATGCCTTTACTGGTATGCGGCAACCAAAGGTTAATGGACGTTTATTTGCTTATTTCACTTTTATTTTTTTTTCTTGATTCTTGTGTCTTGTTTCTCCTTTAAAAAAAAATCATTCCATGTAGTGGTGCTTGCTCTTGTAATGGTCCCGGGGGGATATGTCTCATTCATGCCTGTACATCATCCTCGTAAATCACTTTCTGAAAAGCACCCTAAACGGGGATTAAAGTAGGACGGAAATAATGTATTACATCTCCGATTTTGATACCCTTTTTCCTGATTTTACCTGTTTTTGATACCCTTAACTGGATCCCCGGGTTCCCCGCCCGGTGCTGAAAAAAATGACCCTTTTTCTACGTTTTTGTTTACGCGGATGATGTACAGGCTTCAATGAGACATATCCCCCCGGGGTTACCGTAATGGTAAGCCTGTCATGTCTTAGATAGTATTGTTAATTGTCCCACTCTAAAAATACCCGGCAATCTATTTGCCAGTGGCATTCAAAGCTTGTGTGTAGAATGAATAAATTAGTTGGGAATATTGTCAGCTGCTATTCACAGGGTGATGGATAAATAATAAAATGACATTATTTCATCCGTCCTAGATTACTTCACCTAGGATCTATCTGCACAAAGGACGTATTTATAATCATTTCATTTGATAGAATTACCCCTAGCGTTGCTATCTGACATCGAAGATTTCCTCTGTATCATATAAAATTTTGACACGAAATTATTGCTGTCATGTATTTCATTTTCTACAATAGATTTTCATAGGGACATTCCCTCCAAATATTTGTTTTACCGATGTAAAACAGGAATTATTGCACCTTCTGACGTTAGGGAATATATATATACATATATATGTGTTTGTGGGTTGGGAGTTGGGGCAAGAGAATAAAAGAATGAAATATGTGACTACTCGCGACGAAACCAGGCTGAAGTATATGTGTAAAGGGTGTTTTAATGCCCAAAATGTAATTTTCACCCCTTTTTTCATTACGATGTTTTGATGATTCATATATCTCTGAAAATTTGAATTCAAAGGAGTCGAGGTGTCCTTTGAAACGATACAGGAGGCAAGCTTGATAGGGACAGCTCATATCCTACGGAAGGTCTTGAACGAGAAAGAGAAGTGAACAATGAGAAGAGGGCTTGTTTGATAGAATAGAGAACAGATAATCCTAGATTTCTGGAAGAAGCCCGGTTGCTGTTTGATATACCAAGAGAACATGAAGTTGTGGAAAAAGGAAATAGTATAATAATAATAATAATCATGATAGCAAGACGAAGAAGAAGAAGAAGAAGAAGAAGAAGAAGAAGAAGAAGAAGAAGAAGAAGAAGAAGAAGAAGAAGAAGAAGAAGAAGAAGAAGAAAGGGAATCGAGCGTCTCATCGACAAAATCTCCCCCCCCCCAAATCAGGAAAACACCTGGACAGCAAAAACAAGTTAATGCGCTTGATAGAACTTCGTACTCTATGGTATTAAAAAGCAAAGTCTCTCAAGATTATAAGGACTGGATCCTGTCCTTCTTCTTCATACTATTACTACTACTACTGCTACTACTGCTACTACTGCTACTACTGCTACTACTGCTACTACTGCTACTACTGCTACTACTGCTACTACTGCTACTACTGCTACTACTGCTACTACTACTACTGCTACTACTGCTACTACTGCTACCACTACTACTACTACTACTACTACTACTACTACTACTACTACTACTACTACTACTACTACTGCTACTACTACTACTACTGCTGCTGCTACTACTACTACTACTACTACTACTACTGCTGCTACTACTACTACTACTACTACTACTACTACTACTACTACTGCTACTACTACTATTACTACTACTACTACTACTACTACTACTACTACTACTACTACTACTACTGCTACTACTACTACTACTACTACTACTGCTGCTGCTGCTGCTGCTGCTGCTGCTACTTCTACTACTACTACTACTACTACTAACTATGTTTACCCAGGGAAGCCTCATCAGCATGACTGCTGTTTTTCCTGAGGGCCCTGCAATTATTGAAAGTGACAAGTCTGGATTGATGTCTTGCCAAAAGACGTTGGTGACGAGCTGGGATTCGAACCCTCAACCCAGAATGAGAGTCAAGCGAATGAGCCACTATACCGCGGCACCGCCACAAAGTGATTAAGGAAGAGAGAGAGAGAGAGAGAGAGAGAGAGAGAGAGAGAGAGAGAGGGGGGGGGGGGAGAGAGAGAGAGAGGGCGTGGGAGAGACAGAGTGCGTGTGAGAGAGACTGGGCTTTTATCATTAAACTTATCATTTGATATCACTGACTTCTGCATATTATCTTAGCATTGCTTCTTATCAGGATGTCGTGCTTCTAGGTTTGACCTAAGTTCATTTTGTATTTATTATTGACCCACCTCCCTCTTGTAAGTGTTTGCATACTACAGAGCAAAACGTACCTTATCGGAGACAATTCCTTAGTGACAGGCGTATGTCATAATCACTGATGTATCCTGTGATGCAATCGAAATGAAACACTCTTCATTTGCTCATTGTTTACAAACTGTTTGGTAGAGTAATTCATTGTTAATATTTCGATGCCGTTTATGTGGATCATCTCTTCATTTTCATGAGCAGGGCGCACATACAGGCCAAGTTTTTTTTTTCCAATTCAAGAAAGGCCTTCCGACACTGAGAAAGGTATTCACCAGGGGAGCGTTTCATGAAGAGTTTTGTCGGTGAATATCACTGACAAATGTTATAAGCTACTGAAAATCCTTGTATCTGATTGGCTGAAAGCAAGTTAGTCAGTGAAAATCACCGACAAAACTCTTCATGAAACCCTCCCCAGATTGTACTTGACGACAAAGAAAAAATGTTCCTCGTTAGATTTTTATTTTGTGCAGACAAATAACAAAGCTAAGAGACTTTATTCTAGTAAGTACACTACACTCCAAATAGGGCACTTGAAGTCGGATGCTTAGCAGGAAACGATAAGTATGATAACGCCGAATAGCGACGGTCACCGATCTCAAAATCGCTTGAATACGTTGTTGTGACGTCAGAGGTTTACATGGAAATTTAGAGTGAATTTTAAAATCCGACTCTTCACCTTTTGACTTCATATTTGCAAAGTAATCCAGCGTTTTCATCGATTGCTCTCTGCAGGCTTGCCTTTTCTGTTCGCAAAATCATTCCATGCATCCGCCAGAAGAAAAGATTTGTTTACCTTCTGAATTTGTTTATTCGTTTATTTTGTCTGTTTTCTTTACACAGGATAGTCTCTTCAGTACACAAAAACCACTTTACAAGAGAGCCCTGTATAAAACAATACAATTCAAATACAATTTTATTAAACATCGAGAGGAAGGCAAAATATTACAATAGATACCAAGACAAAACAATACAAATACAAAAAGGTAGATTACTATATAGAAACACATATCGGATCCCATATGATGGGGGGGGGGGGGGGCGTTTCATCAGCATTTGTCGTCTGACAAGTTGTCAGATCTGACATCTTTCCTTGATTTTGATTGGCTGAGAAGCATCGTTATTATGGAAACTGCTGGATAAAACATCCGACAAGTCCTTTCATGAAACGCTCCCCAGATCTACTCAGAATTTAGTTCGAAAAGTACGTAATATTAAGAAAAATAAAACACCAGAAAAGATGAATAGTGTGAGATCCATTCAAATAAAACAATCACCTTCCAAACTATATACAGAAAGCAGTAATTAAAAAAGGTTAAAAAATAATGAATATGATTCTTTTCATACAAATAACTTGGTGTGTAACTCATGGAGGACTCTATTGGGCCATGTTTCATAAAAAAGTTGCTATGATAGCAACTCCTGCTAGAATGGTAACTACCATGGCAACAGTGAGAATTCTGCTTCCTGATTGGCTTTTATAATTATGAAAGTTGCCATTCCAGCAAGAGTTGCTATCCTAACAACTTTTTTTTTAATGAAATGGGGCCCTGGGGTGGTATTCTGAGACTGTTTTAACTCTGTTTTAAGTCTGTTTTAGCAAATCGGTATTCTGAACACCGTTTTATCTCTGTTTTAACTTTTGTTTTAAGTTTTGTTTTATCTTTCTAACCGCGCATCTTACCTTGCATGAATGGCGCAAGTCGTGCGCACGCGCGTAAAATACCATATGTAATAACACGGTATTCTGGGGAGCGTTTCATCAACATTATTTTGTTGTCTGACAAGTTGTCAGATCTGACATCTTTCCTTCATTTTGATTGGCTGAGAAGCACCGTCACTATGGCAACTGTCGGATAAAACAGACTTTGTCGGATAAAACATCCGACAAGTCCTTTCATGAAACGCTCCCCAGAAGACCGTTTTATCTCCTGTTCCGCTTTCATGCTCATGAGATAATATAGGGTGGGAGGTGTTTTAACTTTGCATGCGGTATGTCATGGCAGCAATTTTTCTCGCTCATAAATGTTTTTGGTTGGAATGAGGGGGATAACGAGATCAAATAAACCTTGCTTTTATTCCCGAAACAACATTTCGAAAGAATTTTTGCCTCGGGGGGAGAAATTTGGCAATTGTCTGCGATTATATCAAAGATGATTTGCACAAATAATTCTGTCACATCATCACATCTGAATTAAAGCAAGAAACTAAGCGCAAAATAATGCAATCATTACAACGCGAATATATAAGTTCACGCGTTTCACGCACCCCTTCCCCAGGGAGCGATCTTATTGGCTGAGTCAGCTTAGACTCATCTCTAACGACTTTCCCCATTGGATAATATCTTTGCGGTGTGTGTGGCTTTGATGACTTACAACACCGTTAAAACAGTTCTCAGAATACCGTTTAAAGACTGTTTTAGCGGTGTTGTAAATCAATGACTTAAAACAGAAGTTATAACAGAACTTAAAACACAGTTAAAACGGTGTTCAGAATACCACCCCTGGTTTACGGTACCTCGTATTAGATCAGGAGCCTGCGACATCTTGACTTACCCCATCGAGCCCAGAAGGTTTGACCCCTGATATATATTTAGCCCATGACTGTGAGTCCAGGAAATGGGTGTCAGCTGGTACCAATAGGGCGGGGGCCCCAGGCCCCCTCGAAAACGCCCCAAATGCGGGAAAATTCAACCCACTGAGCCCATGGATAAAACTTGGTCAAAGTGGAAGTGCCCAAGGGGCACATTACAGAAATATAAAAGCTGACATCCCAGGTGGTCGGAAAGGGGCAGCTGACCCCCCTCGAAAACGCCCCTTTTGCGGGAAAATTTACCCGGCTGAGCCCATGGACCAAAATTTGCCACAAGATAGCAGTATGGGTGTGCAGTACAAAAATATAAAAGCTGACACCATAGCTGGTTGGAAAATACCAGCTGACACCCCTCAAACATGAAAAATTGCCCCCTCCCCTCCTGCGGGAAAATTTAACCCACTGAGCCCATGGACCAAAATTTGCCACAGGAGAGCAGAATACGTGTACATTACAAAAATATAAAAGCTGACACCATAACTGGTTGGAAAATACCAGCTGACACCCCTCAAACTTGCCCCCCCCCCCCCATCAGATTCCCCTTCTCCGGGGCAGAAGTCCTAAGAACCTGTGTACAAAACATCTCATTCTAGTTTAATCCTCTCAGACAAATGCCCAACTGGGCTGAGAGCATTCTTCCTCAAACCACCTCTTAAAAGAATTTAAAAACAAACAAGAAAAAACCCCAAAACAAAAAACACAAGGGTAAGCAGGCAAGGTTAATTTTGCAGTACGGTATACCGCGACAGCGCGCGCTGTTAGTGCTGCAATAGCTGCACTGTAGGCACCATGTAGGCACTATGCTGCTGTAGCTGTGATTTTGATATCCAGTCCAGGCTTGACTGAATCCAGGCAGAACAAGGCAAGAATGAAGAGGTAATACATTATGATTATTAATTGAAGTGTCATGCTATGACTCTGAGTGATATTGTTTATGAATTTGATGTGATATGATTATGCTGAGTATGAGCAGATGAGTGCAGTAGCCAGTGCACTTAACGTTAGGTAGGTGTTGTTAACTCGTGCCCTATAAATAATGCTCGTGCCACTGGCACTGGCACTGACTGCAATGTTTTCATGGACATGTTATGAACTGAAAAGAATTAACTTTAGCTAGATGCTAGTAGTAGTGAGATGAATGCACGATCAGTAAGTGATTCACACGCTTTGCGTGCTTACTACCGCCCCCCCCCCCAGTAAAATGAAATCCTAGCTACGCCAAATTGTTGCCCTGGCCTAGACCAGGCTTCTCACCAGGATTTTTATACAGTAATGGGAACAACGTTCGGCATCGAGGGAAAATTTGCACATAGCATATGGTACAGAAAACTGGAACACATACCTTTGGCTTTTGTTGGGTACTTTCTGTGCATATAAAAAGTGCCATTAATACACATTCTTGCTTAGATTTACTCATGGTGGCATTTCCCCTTTTAAATAAATGGCAAAAGTATTTTTTAAGTTTGCACCAGGGCCTAATCTCGCTTGATGATAGATGCTATAGTAGTAGACTATATGTTAGCCCCTTGTTAAACAGCATCCAACATCGATGCTGAATGTTTTGATTTCAGTTTTGCTTCCAGCTTCCTAAGTTTGCATAAGTTTATTGGTGTTTATGCATAACATAAATATGAAAAGCTAATTGGAATTGTTAATGTTTTGAAACCTAAACGGGTAAAGATGAAGTTTTATGGAAACATTCTTACATTTTAATTTTGTTTCAATACCATTCTAAAAAATAAAGAGGAAAAATTGGCACTGGATAAATTTTTGTAAGGATGTATGTTAACAATCCCATTTAGCTAAGTAGTGCATAAGTTTGTGCTTATTTAAACAAGGCTTTGTTAAACAGGGTCCAGGTAGTAATAAATAATGATTTTCGTCCTTTCTACACATGTTAAGGGTTTTGTAAAATTTTGTGTTACTTTAACAAGTATACTCTCTTTCTTGTTTCTTCATAGGAGTAGAAGACTTTGAGAATGACAAAACCAGCAATGATGAAAGCTTTGACGATGAGACCACGGATGATGATGATGATGACGAGGAGTTTTGGAAGTTGATCAAGCTCCACCCTACCCCACAAATACAAGATACTGTCATGTCGTTGGTTATCATTTCACATAAACAAACTTTCCTAGACTGAGCATCCTTCAAGAAAGGAATTACATGTAGGTAACTTTATTAAGAAAGTCAAATTTGAGATTTCCAAACTGTAATACTCTGAAAGCACAAAAATCTGATTGTCATGTCTGTTTCGCTGGAATTGCCCAAGCATCAATATACTCATAATAATAATAATAAATAATAATAAAAACGTCTTATTTACCCAGGGTAGCCACTTCAGTTTTTCAACTGCTCTACCAGCGGGCCCTGCATAACATATATGTTATTATTACCCTTCTCCATTCTAAAATGGCGAGCGCCTGGCTAGAAGGCAGAAGGTTCCCATTTTTGAAAGTCTTTGGTATGACTCGGCTGGGGATGACTGCTTAATGCCCTTTTTTTAGATTGAATGGGCATTACATACACCACAATTTTATGTTCTTTTTTGACTTGGCATTTTGATGTTTTTTCAAATGGAGAGTTCCTTTCCATAGGGGGTTCAGTGATTGTCACATATTGGGGAAAAACAGTGATTAGTTATCAGAACATAGATCATTTGTTTGCCTACCTCCTGAACAAAATTATTTGACTGACATGTATGCTGCAGTAATGGAAAAAAGGCATTTTCTGTTTTTAATTTTCCCTAGCCATCTGTACAAACAGTGGCTATGTGTGTGTGTGTGGGATTTTTTTTTTCTTTGGAAAGTTATGAAAGTTGATTTTCCTCTTTTGGAAAGGAACACTTTAAAGTGTTACAATGTGAATATGTTGTCTTTTAAGAAACATTTTTAATGGCAGTGATATGATATCACAATAAAAACTAGATCTGGGAGGTATTTTGAAGTTATGCTAGTGGGAATGGCACTTTGTCTTCCCACGTTAGGAAGACAACCTCTCTATTTCCCACTCATTTTTCACTTGAGAATCCAGCAGTAATGTTTCATGTACACCATAACTCCAATACATAGAAATGAAATTTTGGGGCCATGCAGTATGTTTATCCTGTAGACATGCATGTATTGCAAAGAGAAAAAAAGTTTAAAGAAGCCCTTTGTCATGTTTGTGTTGTTGCCTACAATATATATCGCATTAGTAGATAAATGGGTTTTGTGGAGCCTTTTAAATTTGAGCCATATTTTTTCTCACATTTCATCTTTTTCTCAACTTTTTCTCAACTTTCATAACTTTCCAAAGAAAAAAAAAATCCCACACACACAATTACAAGGATCACTAACAACAATGTCAAAACCCGGTACTTCTACAAGACAGACGAGACAGTCTCAGCAGCAATTGGACTCCTCTCAATCTCAACCACTTCAACAAAGTCTTAGTGTTACTGATCTGACTCAGCATCATGAATTCCTAGACCTTGTGAAAAAAACGGTAAAGGAAGCTGTAAGGGAAGAATTTAATGTGCTCCAACAAGAACTAGGTAAGCTGTCTTCTCGAATTGATGTGAATGAATCAAACATCATGTCTCTGCTTGCTGAACATGACACTAAATCAAAGAAGATTTCTGAATTGGAGAAAAAGCTATCCGAGCAATCAGAGCAAATATCTGCCCTTCGTAACACATCTCAGAATGCAGAACAGTATTCAAGAAGAAATTGCGTAAGGATTTTTGGAATTACTGAGACCAGTGGAGAAAATACAGACAACATTATTCTTAATATTGCACATGAGAAACTTGGAGTTGAGCTGAACATCAAAGATGTTGACCGTAGTCATCGAGTTGGATCGTCGAAGACCCGGAATGTATCTGAACCTGATGCCTCACAACATGGCTCGACTACCTCAGCTGCTCGTACTTCTTTGGCTGCATCGTCATCAACTTCTAAGTCATCGTCGTGGGCAAGTAAGGTGTCGTCATCGTCATCCGGTAAAGTGACCCACCCAAGACCAATTATAGTCAAATTTGCAACGTATCGTGTTCGTCAGGCTGTACTGCATGCACGTCGGAAGCTGAAAAACTCAGGAATTTCGATCTCTGAGGACCTAACAGCAGCAAATTATACCATCTTGAAAACTGCAAGGGAATCAGCAAAAGTCTCAGCAGCATGGTCCAGCGACGGGCGCATCTTTGTTGCTCTTCCTTCAAGCAATGGGTCGACCGTCAAGAAACTTGTAAGATCTGTAGAAGAAGTTAAAAATTTACAATGATAATGATTGTGAAAGAGTGAAACGTTTAGTGACTTGCCAGACTTAAATTTCCTGGGAGATATGCATCATTTACTGGGAGAATTTTTGAGACATTTTTTTTTTTTTTTCTATTATTATTCTGTGTTATGTTGGTAAATTGTGGAATTCTTTTACTTTATTTTACTTCCTCATCATTTTTAATTGTTTTTTGTGTATGTAATGGGTAAGAAGTTTCCTTGTGGGATATGTGAGAACTCTGTCAAAGCTAACCAAAAGGGATTACTTTGTACTACTTGCCGGAAATGGATACATTTGTCATGTACTTGTGTAACTCCAAATTTATATACTAATAGTTCAGAAAAATTTGTTGGTTGGGAATGCTCAAGATGTGTCTTGAAGCGGTTACCATTTCTACGATATATCAATGTCATCCTCTACTACAGAAGATTTATGTGAAGATTTAAATGAAGGGGTAAATGTGACCAATCGTTTGAAATATAATCAATTGTTAAATACTAAGGGCTTGAGATTTATTCAGTTGAATGTTGTCAGCCTACTCAAACACTTGGACGAAATCAAATTGATACTGTACAGTAATGACATTGATATATGTGCATTGAATGAAACAAGACTAGATGATAGCATCAGCAGTCATGAAATTAATATACCCAATTATACTGTTATACGCAGAGACAGGAATAGGAATGGAGGCGGTGTTGCCACGTATGTTTGCAATAATATTGATCATCAGCAACTGTCTCACAATTCCATGGTAAATCTTGAAGCTATTCTGATTTCTATTAATTTGAAAAATTCTAAACCATTGCTGTTTTTAAATTGGTATCGACCACCAAACTCGAAGAGTGATATCCTTTCCGCATATGATAATTTGTTAACTTTTATGGATGGTTTTAATTACTCTGAAGTCTTGATGGGTGACCTCAATTTTGATATTAGTAAACATCCGCTAACGGGTGAGAGAAAGAAATACTTACAGATAAATAACATACACGGTATGCATCAAATTAATACAGTGCAATATACAAGGGTAACGAATGAGACAGCGACACTTGTCGATCATATGGTCACGAATTGCCTTGATAAAGTAAGTGCCTTTGGTGTAATTAATAATGGTTTAAGTGATCACCTCGATGAGCTATTTATCATGGAAATCTTGTAAAAATGTCCAATCGAGTCCAAAATATGTAACATTTAGGAAATCAAGTGGAATTGATATGGAGTTATTCATAGCAGATCTGAGAGCTCAAAATTGGAACGATGTTGAAGGTTGTGATAACATTGATATAGCAGTTAACAAATGGGAGGAGCTTCTGTTAGAGGTTGTTAACAAACACATGCCTATGAAAACTAAGCGTGTGAGAAAGAAACATTCTCCTTGGCTTAATGATTCAATATTTGAACTTATAAAATCTCGTGATAAAATGAAAGATAAGGCAAGGAACAAAAAGCAGAATGTCTACTGGAAAGAATATAGACGTTTAAGAAATAAAGTCACATTAGAGATTAGAAAAACTAAAAAGAAGTATTATTCTGAGAAATTAAGTGAATGTAAGGACCGAAACAAATCTTGGAAAATTTTGAAATCATTTGTACCAAATAGAAGCTCCTCTCCACCTATTATAAGTAGTGCACATGATAATATTACTCTAGCAAATGATTTTAACAATCATTTTGCAAGTATTGCTGAAAAATTAAGGTCTGGTGCTGAAAACTTTAACGATGTTACAAAAACTTGTTGCAATGGAAATACTGGTACATTTCGTGAAACTTTTGTTCTATCTGCAGTGTCAGAAATTGATGTGTTAAAATTAGTTTATTCTTTAAAGAATAAAAAATCTGTAGGCATTGATGGCATTAGTTCATTTATTTTAAAAGCAGCTGCTCCAGTAGTGCTTAGATCTCTGACATTTCTGATTAATAAATCCATTATAGAAGGTATAGTCCCCCAAACGTTGGAAAATAGCCAAGATAATACCAATATTCAAAAAAGGTGACAAAAGACAACCGGACAATTATAGACCAATTTCACTGCTGCCCTGTGTTTCTAAAGTTTTGGAAAAGATAATTCAACAGCAAACAATTCATTATCTTCATGCTAATAGTATATTTACAAAAGAACAATCAGGCTTTAGACCTAAGCACTCGACATGCACTGCTCTGATTAAGGTTACAGATGAGTGGCTCAGATCTCTTGATAACAGAATGTACACTGGAACTGTTTTTGTAGACCTACAAAAAGCATTTGACACTGTGGATCATAAGATCCTCTTGAATAAGCTTGAAAACATTGGGATTACTGAAATAGCACTTAACTGGTTTAAAAGTTACTTATCAGGTAGAGGGATTATCACATCTGTCAATGATGCAATGTCAGAGGAACAGCCCCTCAAATTCGGTGTTCCACAAGGATCCCTATTAGGTCCGCTGCTGTTCCTTATATTTATAAATGATTTACCCAAATGCTTCAATAAATGTTCTGTACACTTATATGCAGATGATTCTGTGGTCTATTTTTCACATAAAGAAACCACGAGTTTTACAAACAACAATGAATAAGGAATTGAAAATACTGGAATTGTGGATGAAGAAAAACAAGTTAAGAATAAATTGTAACAAGACTGTTTGTATGTTGATAGGCTCGAAAAAAATGCTTACAAAGAATGGTACTATAGATTTAAACTTAAATGGTGTTCGCTTAACTCAAGTTAAAAGTTTCAAATATCTCGGTGTTCATGTTGACTCAGAACTGAAGTGGAATCTGCATGTAGATAACATGTGTAAGAAGATTGGAAAAATGATAAATTTCTTATGCAGACTTAAATACTTTATGAGTACTTCAAACTTAAATGTAATATATAACACTGTTGTTTTACCTCACTTTGACTATGCTGATATAGTCTGGCAATCCACCAATATGACTTTACTAGAACAACTTCAAAAGCTCCAAAACAGAGCATCTAGAATAATTTTGGGCATAAATCCATATGAACATAAATCAATTTCCGAACTTCATAATCTGCTGGACTGGGAAAAACTATGTAAGCGAAGAAAGAGACACATGTTATCATTTATGTATAAAATAATGCATGATTTGGCTCCTGGGTATATGAAGGAGAACTTTGTTACTAAGGAAAACAAATATGATTTAGAACTGCTGGTCTATTGGCTCTTCCTAAACCGCGAACCAACTATTGCAAACGAACTTTTATGTATCGTGCAACTGTGTTATACAATGAATTACCATAAGAATTCGCCATTCTGGCACACTTAAAGAATTCAATAGGCAAATAAATGGGTACTTAGGTGATGTATAGTCCATGCCTGGTAGCTTCTCTCTTGCTGCACATAGGGGGGGGGGGGGATGACAAAGTAGGTTTGGTCTGATAAATTGCATTGTGGATGGGGGTGGGGGTGGGGGCTAATTGGTTCATTCAGTTATGCATATATATGTAAAATTTTGTCATTTTCTTTTCTTTTTTCAACGTCTAATTTCTTTTGTATTGCAATGTACACTATTTTAATGTTTTAATGGACCCCATGGAAGAACAGAGTAATTTATGTTAATGACTCTGAAATGGGCTATCCTTTCGATTATTTTATCTATTCAACATATTTGCAATTCATTTTATTTATTTCAGTTGATGTCATCTATGTTATTTACTTATGTTATATATTTATGTATTGTGTTTTTAATAATCGGAAAATAAATAAACAAACAAACAAACAAACAAACAAACTGTTAATTTCAGTATGCACAAACAAAGAGATTTGTGGTTTAAATATTTCCCAGTGATGTTCCATGATGGTTACCTTTGAGCTACCTTTGATTATGATATACAGTTCTCATGTTAGCTACATGCTATGCAGTAGCTTGATTTTTTTATGTAGATTCCAGAGCCTCCTCCATTTTATCCAGTTCTGTCTGCAGGTTTTTTTTTTGTGTGTAGCACAATCAGTTTTGGGGAAAAATAACTGCAGAGGTCTCATAATTGAAAATACTCCATAGCTCTGCACACACTAGATAAAGGTCATTGCTAACTGCACTTAACTAATTTTGCTCTTTACATGTAAGTGCATGTATCATTAAATTACAGTAAGCATAAACAAACATTTGTAAGAAAATTTGTATCATGCATGTTGTTACATGATACTTAAATACACCCCCCCCCCCCTTTTCACCAGTGTTTGAATGAAAAGATTATAGGCTTATACATTACATACTCTGGTTTACAACACAATGTCTTGTCTATATTTGAAGAACTTTTTCAAAAAATTTTACATGCCAACTTATAAAAATTGTCATGTGTGGTGAGATTTATAAGATATTTATTTTGAGAAATTATCAGGTATGCAATTTGTAGAAGGAGACCAAACCACTAATCTGCTTAAAAAAAATTAATTATTAGTAGAACATGGGTTAGCTGTTGCTTGAGCAAAATTGCTTTAGCTGGTTATCATGCAATTGTGAAAACATCACTCACTAGGCGCTTTCACACCTACCCGATCAGGAAAAATACCTGGTATTTTCAGATCGGGTATTCTACCCCGATCAGAAAATACCAGGTATTTTGCCAGTGTGAAACCAAATTACGCGTAATATCCCCGTTAGAAAATACTCGTAAATTAGTAGGTACTTTCTCAAAATTACGAGTACTTTCTCCAAGGTCGCGGGGATTTTTGTAATGTGAAAGCAAATTACGAGAACTTCTATTCCATCAAGCACTGGTGCACGAAGCGTGTACTGTACTGTGTGTACCGTGTACGTATTGGACGTCGTTATCGTTTGTGTACCGTATACGTACATTCTGGATTTGAGAGTTGTATTGTCTATTTCTAGCTACGTCGTTGTTTTTGTAAAGTTCTGTTCCCCTTTCGTGTTTTTTATTTATGATTTATTCTGATATATCGATACGGTTGTATGTCATCCTCTGATCATCGCTGACAGCGATGTGGAGGGAGGAGGAGTGGCCTCCTCCTCCTGCAAAATAAATAGTTCTGCGCATGCTCGTAACTTCGAGAACTTACCCCGAAGAGGTCTGGCTTCGGGTAGGTGTGAAAGCGCAGAACAATTAACGGGTATTTTGGGGCCTTAACAAGTTCTCGTAATTTACGGGTATTTTTCCTGATCGGGTAGGTGTGAAAGCGCCTACTTTGATAGATGCTGAAAGTCTGGAAAATAAATGTGTTTTACTCTGACATCAAGGAAGTAGATTTTGTCTCTTGGGAGTTTTGGAAGGAACTCTCTCTTCATTCAAAAGTCAATTTTTTACCATGTCAAGAGTGCTGTTCCATCTGTTTTATTTTCCCAGTTACATGTATGCTATGATGATAAACAGTTCCATTACCATCCTCAGTCTGTAAGGGAGGTGGGGTGGGGGGTACACACTAATTGCTACATGTAGGGTTGTTGAAGCTGATATTTTACCAACAAAATGATGTTTTGTTTGATTTATTTTACAGCTTAATAAATGTTACTTAATAATGATTTGCGTCTGTCATTCTAGTTTCAAGTTGTATTGTGACAGTAATCAACCTTACTTTAGGCGTAACATCACAAAGTTCATATTACATTTGGATATGGTTATAAATCACAATTGAATGTACAGGCATTCTATATTTTGATGTGAATATGAATCAAGGATGGTTGTATTCTTTGTGTGTGCAATGTCATGTTTGATGTTTGTGTATGGTACATGTGCAGTGGAAACTCAGGAGATCTAATACTATAGCATGCTGCTTTAACAAGATAAGCTGGTCCCATTTCTTCAAAATTACATTCTATTGTTTTATGATTATTTTAAAACTGATGCATGCTCAGAAGATTATTTGATGGCTACAAAAACCTCAGTACACTGTGTTTATAATGTTTATTCTGTATGAGTTTGTGTGTTTGAGCATGGGATGCCTGTCAGTTGATGTTGCTTGGTGTTATTCTAAAGCATTTGCATGAATTGGACGAGTTATTTATATTTATCCAACATAATTTCAAACACACACAGTTTAATGCTTACAATGTAGTAAATGACTGCAA
>CM057168.1:3582942-3654990 GCA_029962745.1 Echinometra lucunter | reverse complement strand
CGGATTAACGAACCTTCGGAATAACGCCACAAAATGTTCGGATTAACGAATCCTATTTCATTTTCGGACTAACGAACATGTAGGTATACAATTTGCGTGTTTCGGAATAACGAACCTTCGGAATAATGAACCTTCAGAATAACGAACATATTAAACCCGGCCTGATAGTCAATTCAAAAGTGGGATTGTTTTTGAATCACAGTCTTGAATACACGAGACAGGAGTAACTTTGGCATGTCATGTTCTTATTCTACGATTGTCCAAACACACAAATTGACACCTTTTACATGTTATCTGTACAAATATAACCGATGTATCATAGATTGGAAGCAGAAAGATGCCTTGTGTGATCAGCTGGGAAGAGTCAACTTAGAAAGTAAATATTGGCCCAGGGGTAGACAATGACTGTTTGATAATACTCTCAGTCTTCACATTCAATGTTCTCAATCCATATTCAAGTCTATTATTACGACCATTTTCTTGTTGTTGTTTTTTAATCATTTTTTCCCCGCGAATGAAGATCTCTACAAAACCTTATAAAATAATACTGAGTTCCCCCACCCCCACTCCATATTCTTTGTCCTGTATGTTCTGTTCGGGATCTTTGACCTTATTTCTTGGTGTTACGGTTGTCATAGTCTAAGATGGATGGATAGTCCGAGACAATTTTATCTTCTTTTATAGTTGTCCTCAGCTCACCTTCATGTCCATCAAACCGGGCGATGTGGAGCCGATAGCCAGTCGATTGATCACCGATTGAGAAACTGGAATAGTTGGCAACATCCCTTGTTCCATCGTCATACTCCTAGATCAATGCGTAGCTCGTATGACCTTTGACCTAGGATCCTGAGAAGATTCTCAAGGCCTAGCCAGTATTCGCCGCTGAGGTCGCCAAAGCCATTCTCGTAGTCTGTCCAGGGCCGGGAGAAGTTCGTCCTTCCGTCAAGTCGACGTTGGAATACCTGTTTTCATGAAAATGAGTATGAGATAAATTTTACTCAAAGCTTTGATGAATATGAAAAAAATGCGAAAATAACGTCACCCTTACATTACTGTCAGACAACCATTTCTTTAAAAAGAGTCTTGTATTGGATGCTTGATTTTCCCTGGCTCAATAGTACGTTTTGAATTAAAATGGGGAAAATGATTCGGGTTTAAATCACTTTATTTATCTTGCTTTACCAATTATCAAAAGGAACATGGTTTAACGTGGAAAGATATCACATCTTTGCCAAATATTAAAAATGTAAGCTTTAATAACATTGTTTGAAAAGAATGACTTAATATCCTTTAGCCTTATCTTTCCAAATCTTAACTTACCGTCCAACCGCCTTCATCTGTTTCCATGTCGCAGTACGCCCTCATTGTCTGGTTACCGATAGTTGGTCTGAGAGTGTATAGTCCACTTTGTGCATAACCATTGCTGAATAGATCATTGCAATCAATATCCAGGAATCCTTTAATATGTAAGATTAGAAAGAAACATATTTGCTCACGTAGCTTCACGCAACCCAAGCTGTACACGAAATAGGACTAAATTTTCTCATTCTTCACCACGTAAGATGAGAATAAAACTTGCAAAGGACAGCCAGATAATATGAAATAAATGTCACCTTAATTTATTTTTACCATGGCTTACAGAATTAAAAAAAAAAATATTTTAATTGTATATGTATATATTGTTTATTGTTTGTTTGTTTGTTTGTTTGTTTGTTTTTATTTCTGCGTTCTAGATTAAATCGACATTACTTATGATTATAATAAAGTCATGTATAATTGTAACATTGCAGTATACGATAAATATAATACAAAGGTACAAACAAACAGGAATACAAGTTAATATGGTTTTTAAAAGCTGTACAACTCTCACAATTCAGTCATTGGCTGCCATGACATGTTACAGTAAACCTTGAATTGAAATGAAGAAACTCCCAAGTTTTCCCCTCGAAAAGGTGTAAGAAATAAACCAGTAAAATGAATAAAGTTTCAGGATTAATAAAGTTTACGAAACACGAGTACCGCTTGGCCTTGGTCTAAATAAACAAACAGACTTTATTTTGTCTATTTGTCTCTTGTTATTGATTACTGAGAGCACTTAATTGACCTTTCACTGCCCACTCGCATACATAAATAAATACAAGTTACACAAAAACGTACCTAGTATTTCACACCTGAGGACGCTCTTCATATGACTGCCGTCGATATGAAAACGAATATTCGTAGAAAGAATTGCTTGCGGGAAGATTATAGTCACTATCGAATCACTGTTGTAATTCGCTCGATAAACCTGAAAAAAAGAATGTATTTTGAAAAAAGGTCTAAATTGTCTTTTATGTGGATTGGTATTACTATACATAGAAAACTTAAGCATTCTTCCTATTAAAATTTGTGTTGTGCTTATTTGATGTACGCTATGCTGAATGCTTAAATGAAAATACTAGGTTACGAAAAAATGCCTTCATGACCTCACAGGCCTCTGCAAAATCTATCCGCTGAAATGTACAATCTCTTCAAACTAAAGGTTTGTATAAACCAAGAGGGGTTTTTTTGTTGGTGGTTGTTCTGTTTTGTTGTTGTTGTTGTTGTTGTTGTTCAGATAGCCAAAAGTTTAATAATTGATTTCTTTGTTTCACACAATTAACAGTTATCAATCATTGTGCCAAAAAATGGCAACGGTAAATGTTAAGTCAAATGTCAAAATTAACGTGTGAGGCTAACCCTGCCAGCGGAGATATCGCATTCATTTTCAGAGACATAAAGTCGTTCATTGTTGTCATTGAAATATGAGAATCTAATCAATGTACTCCATTCTGACGATCTCTGTAAACCCTGTGTGAGGGCGCCTGTTATCCAGCGGCTGACACCAAAGTCCACCTGTTAAGAGTAAATAGCAACAAGATGTTAAGCATTGTGAGAAAAAAATAACACGAATGTTTCTTTTAGATGCAGTTGTCTTGGCAATTTGCTTTATATAAAACCTGCTCCTGCTCCTGCAACGAGAATTTTATCAAAAACTAAGAAAATGTACTAAGTACCCGGTGACACAGAGACTGACTGCATTCATAGCTGATTATTTTTGAAACATAAATATAGGTTTGTAAATAATCCTTTCTTATTTTTCTTCCATCATTCGGATCTTCCCCGCCCCTCTCCCAATTACCACCATTCATATTTAACAATGCCCCTGGTTGTACCTGTAACCAGCTATTTGCATCACCATCAGCTGGCAACCACCCGACGTAGGGGGCGTAGCTATTCAACCTTGCTCGGTATGGTTCGTAGTCTGTGCCGTTAAAGGATGAAGCAGAGAACGCCGAATCGGGAATACCACCATCTTCTACTCCGAGCCGATCACCAATAGCCTTCTTGCATCCTACCTTACCAGTCACATAATCTGTATACAGAGAAAGAGAGACAGGGAGAAAAAAAGAGGTAAAACTTTGTAAACTTTTGCAACTTTAACCCATAGCAGTACAGAGCTTTCTTGAGGTCTAAATTAATCATCTTCACTCCTCAAATTGGCAATATTTTTTTTTTTCCACGCTTACATAGCTTGGAAAAGATAAATATGGATATAACATAAACCAAAATGAAAAATAATTGTAAAATTTAATCAGAAATTTCCAATTTGAACACAGAAATAGTGATGATGTATTATTCACTACATTGCCAATTTAAAGAGTTTAATGATTAGTAACAGTTAAACTGCTCTAATTCGAGAACGCCACACCATACAGCGATGGGAATGGGCTCAAATTTGTCTGTGCATTTTTCTCTTTCTGCTCATGTATGATATGTACTGCCCAACATTCTGGACCAACAGATACTGCAAAAGTGTCTCCTAAAGGTGACACTGTACCTCTATGGGTTAAAGAATTGCAAGCAACTCCATTTCATCCTTGATAGTTAAACTCAAGGGCGGCGACAAGGTATTTGGATATGGGGAGGCCAGATGATCCACGGTTGAGTTTGTTTTAAGTTTTGAATGAACAACTAGGGGGATATAATATAGTTACATGAGCCTGCCCTCTCTTTCCCATACTCTTCTTTCTTTCTTCTTCTTCTTCTCCTTTTCTTCTTCTTCTTCTTCTTCTTCTTCTTCTCCCTTTCTCCTTCTTCTTCTCCTTCTCTTCTTCTTCTTCTTCTTCTTCTTCTTCTTCTTCTTCTTCTTCTTCTTCTTCTTCTTCTTCTTCATCTTCTTCTTCATCTTCTTCTTTGATCGCTTGAAAAATCATAGGAGGCAGCCGCCCCTGCCCCTTCCCCTTTGGCGCCGCCCCTGGTTTGACCACTCTTTGGGAAATTTACAATGAATATATCATGTCATTAGATCTACCTTGTTTGGGGACTTCACAAGGTCCTTCTGAAAGGGTGACGTCATCGATAGCAATGTTGGAGTAGGCAGTTCCTCCACTAATGGCTTCAAAGACAATCTGAAATAATAAACGCACTTTGTAAATTATCATCACTTGTGTTGTCTTATGTCCCAAATGCAAAGGACGACAGTGATTCTCATGTCCTATGTTTTCAGAGTAGCATGTTTGTAATTTGTTTAACTAGTATGTCCTTTGGCTTGTCTTTCTCTCTTTTTTATGAGAGGAGAGAGCTGGAGCCCTCCCCTCCCCCTAGACTATGCCACTGTCCAACAGTGTGACACTTAAGAGAAGAAGGGGGCCGTAAGTTTCTTTGAGTAATACATTACGTGTTATACATAAAATTATTCAGCATACATGGCATATATACCTGGAAATGCGATTCAGCCACAACTGGAGTTGCAGCCTTCTTCCACTCATAACCCTGCGGACCGATCCGTGACCATACGGGGCTGCTAACGCTAACATTTGCTCCTGACTCTACTGCATAAACCTTTAGGCTTCCAATGTCGTTGCCATGCATGAAGTAAAAGAAGGTGAGGCAGTGGTGCCCGGGGAAAGCATAGGGTTGGGTCCATAGGAGGGCTGTTGATCCAGGCGTGGTGTCGACGGAGTTCAGGTACATGTACGATCCTGCGATCACAGGTAAGGAAATTGGCATAATGGGAGATGAGATATTATTGTATGCACAATGGGTGCCATCAGCTTTCTATATGATTACCAATTAATTTTTACTAATTATTTTACATAATTGTTTCATCTCTCTCTATTTTGGGGGGGGGGGGGGGGGGGTCTATATTGATGATTATTATTGAATAGCACCGTTACCAAACACAGCCTCATGGAAGGTCACCATTATCATTATTGGCGATGTATCACAAATAAATGAATCAATCAATCAATCAATCAATCAATGAAATAAATGAATTAAATAATTAAGTAAATGAATTAATAAATGAATGAATAATAAACCAATAACGTTTTAAACAAAAAAGCAACATGCTGCCTCATCAATGAATTTTCAGAAGTTTTACAGTTACAGTTACAGTTACAGGAGCGCCTCGGATTTATATAAATAAGAAACAGACGCGCAACAGGCACTAAAGAATCCAGAATATTATGGAGTATTTGCTATGTTAGTATAATAAGAAAAAGAAGATGAAGAAATATATGTAGAAAGCATACCATATATGTCCATAAACGTGTGGTCGTAAGGTGGTCTTTTATGATCTTGAAAGACGGCACCCCTCCCCCGGATCCAATCGACATCATCGTTCTCATCTTGAATGAAGCCGCAGATGAAACGGTCTTCGAAGTCACACGATATTGGTACTAAAATGAAGAAGAACGTAGACTTTGTATTTGATTTAGGTGCAGATACCCGTACAGATAACTCTAGACTGTAAATGGTGGACCAACCTCCCCGCCCCACTCCTGCCCCAATCTTAAAGTAAGAATTTACAGGTATGTGGTTCTTTGTATAGAAGGGTTATATATTCCACAGTATATTTCCAATATTCCCCTTTCACTGAGAAACGTTACTTGGATGCAAGATATTTTCATCAGTTTGTCTTTATTGATACAACAAAAACGAGAACTCGTATACGTTTTAAAGAAAAAAAAAACTTACACAAACATAGAACAAGAACAAGGTTGTATCTACATGTAACCATGGTACATTGAGTACTTCAAAAAATATTTGACAAGCTTATTTCCAAAAGGCGCTAAATCCATTTTTCACCGAAACCAAGGTTTTAGCACGTTTGGATATTTGATCCATAATATGTGCATCAGTATGGCTAATTTGAATATCAAAAGGTAAATGGATTAAACAAAGATCCTTGATATACTGGAAATCACTCAAAGTGGATTTAGCTCCTTTTGGAAAGAAGCTCTTCATTTTGCTAGTAAGAGAACATTGCATATCTTTCACCATTTCTTCATATTTTCCTCCAATATTCTTGTAGCTTTGTCATATTGTTAGTTTTTTTTTTTTAAGATTAAAAGGTTAATTCGAAAAGAAGAGAGTAAAAATCATTTTCTCCCACTGAAAACAAAGAAAGAATTAGCATGAGAGAAAGAAGGAATAGAAAAAAGTGAAAGAGAACGAAAGAGAATTGGAGGAAGGGATGGGAAAAAATATATTTACACTCTTAGAAAAATGTACCAGATAAAACCTTTTTTGTCCCATATTCAGAACCTCTACAAAAGGGGGTTCTATATAGGGTTCTTTATATTTTCAAGGACGCCAAAAAGTTGTGCAAACAATAATGGTTCTAAAGACCCCATTCGAACCCTTGAAAGAACTTTTATAGGCTATTAATGGTTCTTTGAAGAATCTTTAAAGGTTCCAGAAGTGGGACAAGAAAAGGTTCTATTAAAAATCAGCTCCACTTTTTAAAAAGAATTAAATGTAGAATAAAGCAGAATACAGACCATATGGACAGTATCCAGCAAGGACTTGTATATCATCAATCGCAATATCACCATTATCACGCTGTCCAGTGACTGCCTCGATTGTTATAGTAAACGGGTCTGGAGAATTCGCACTGATGTCAAACTATACATAAGAAGATCATGAAAATATTGAACCGGTTAGTTGCACGGAAAGGAATCAGTTTTGTTTAACAATCACTATGAACATGACGGACAAAGAAAACGGACAAAATAAACATCCCCTCATTCTACCCTTCACAATGGTTCTGGTAGTCAAAAGAACATCCCTTCACTGCTATTGTCTGAAATATGTGGAACAGGTGTCACATGCATATTCACCTGGAACTACATGATTAAACATAATAGCTGTGAAGGGATGTTCTTTTGACTACCAGGACCATTGTGAAGGGTAGAAAGAGAGGTTGTTTATTTTGTCCACTTTCTTTGTCCTCCATGTTCATAGTGAATGTTTGGCTTATAAGCCAGTTCGTAGATACATTCTGAGCATGAGCAGATAAAGGTCATTCGAGACAAAAAACTGAAAACCCACTGACATGAATACTTGATTTGTGCTAATAATTGTGCACCCATGGTGAATACTTGATTTGTGCTAATAATTGTGCACCTATGGTGAATACTTGATTTGTGCTAATAATTGTGCACCCATGGTGCATTCCATGATACCCAGGTGGAAGCATTCTTTTCAAAAGGGAAAATAAGAGCTATTCAGGAGGCACCTTTTTCACTTTGGAAGTGACTATTCAGCCATTCCATTGTGACTCGTGTGATATTTATACAAAATTTCAATTTGTTCAGGTTAAGTACTTGAAAACCTTATTTTGCAGGCCTGTTTTGTTTTACATATTCAATCAGTGCATTGACCATACACACTGATAAACAGAAATCTTTGATGTAAAGTCATGCTTGTTGGAGATGTTCCAATTTTTTGTTGTGACTCGCGTGACGCGACACTATTGAAGATTCTGACCTTACTGTACTTGACTGCATTTTCGTAAGAAAGTACTTGTCCCATTCACACCAAATTTCCTTGAGTTAATTTTGAGACATTAGGCAGTAATAAGGCAAAATTTCTTTATCCTTTGACTTTTCATTTTAAGTCAATCACCTGTATGAAAAATGTAACTCGCGTGACAAATGGGTGTGACTCTCGTGACAAGTGTCATTCGGGACTAAAATTTGAACTCTGTTGCAGAAGGTGTAACTCGGCTGGTCGAAGGTGAAACATGGTCAAAATCAGATTTACACCTTTTTTAACATATACCTAGCCAAACATGAATAACTCTTTTGAATTAGTTAAATTTGAAATTTTAAGCTCTTGGTGTCTAGTTACATGGAATGGCTGTATTCTAAGTGCACAAAAAGACTAAAAGAGACCTCTCTATGTTTGAAATATCTGTGGATATTTGGGGTCATTCGTACCATGAGGTAACTCCGAACTGGTCTATTAGCATGCTTTAGTTGACTAATGGCACAAGCGCTGGGCTGCCAATGTCCACAGTGGCACACATACAGTGTATATGTACCATACAAACAAAACAATGTGACAGTCTTGGGGTTTTAGCCAATGCTAAAGCTATATGTCCTTTGGCAAGATATGAATCTACATTTGCCACTCTCCACCCAGGTGTTAAGTGGGTACCCGGTAGGATGCGAAAGTCATTGTGATTTGTTTAGCATTGTGCGCGCCTGCAAAAGGCGCCTGGCTGGAATGCTCCCTAGGGAGTGGAGAAGGTGCATGCATTGTATGCGGGCAAGCCTGAATCCGATGACCGGGGTAATAATATTTCTGTAAAGCGCTTAGAGACTCTCTTGGAGATGTATTAGGCGCTATATAAATCCAGAATATTATTATTATTATGAAGAAATAAGTAGCCTTTGGAAGGAAAATGATAATAATCAAGAGAATGTTTAAAAACAAAAGGAATCCCAGTGATTAAAAAGTGAAATTTTCAACCCCTCCCGTGTTTTGGGCGGCCATCCCCAAAATGCCCAACAAAGAATTTAATCAATTTCATAAAAATTTAAACTAGAATGGCTGGCTATTTATCCCTTTTTTCCCTCGCATGCAACTAATGTTTTTTTTTGTGTGTGTGTTGGGGTGTGTGTGTGTTCTATTTTGTGTTTTGTTTGGTTTGGTTTGGGGGTTTTAAAATTAAACTTCATCTTTGTATTTGTTTATGTCAAGAAAATAAATGCATATGAATTTGAAATCTTAGTTTTAACGAATGAAGTCATATATCTTTCCGATTACAACAAAATCAAATTATGTTTATCATGTTAATCTCGTCGAAATCTAATCCTCCAAAAATTATCAGATCACGTCTAAACCAACCTGCCCGAGGATCCATTGATCACCATGATTACCGGAGATCTCCAAATCAGCCTCACCACTCCCGACATCGTGCCCGAGATCGTGGACGTACACTCTAAGCGTATCGACATCGTCACCAAACATGTAATACCAGAACCTAAAGCACACAGCGTCCTGTCCGAGGGGTATGAGAATAGGAGGGCTTCGGAGTCTAGTAGTCGTGCTGGATGTGGATGTATTCTCACTGGAATCGACGTAAAGATAAAATCCCTGGCGTGCATAGAGGTCAGGATTATCTGAGTAGAAAAAAAAAAGGGGAAAAAATCAGTAAAAGAGATAAAAGGCAAAGGAGTAGAGGTCTTAGGTGACGCCGAATACCTCATGCTTAACAGGATGGGGCCGTGTGTCCGTAAAAATAAAACGTTTATCAAAGTTCTCTTTTGCCTTTAGATTGAACACAAAATTTAATTTCACAGAACCGATAATTATTTTTTTATTTTTTTTTTAAATTTTGTTTATTGGTATATTAAAATAGATACTGATGAGCAGCAAAGCTGATAGGATCAGTTTACATAATTAACATAAACAGATAAATATATGACGACACATATATGTATATGTATATGTATATGTATGTATATATGTAAACACACACACACAAACACACGCACCCTCACACACCCGCACACACACCCGCTCACTACATATACATACACACAAGCTCAAGTAAAAAAAAAAATACAATTACTACAGGCCAGTACCTCTAGTAAACGGCTAGGGACATGTAGGGTGTAATTGGATTTTGTTAAAAAATTGTACAGTAAAAGGTACTATATCAACAATTATTAATGAGTCATAATCATCTCTTTGAAAAGAAATCAAGAGAGAGAAACCTTTGTTACACGTTACATAAAAAAAAACAAAAAAATTAGATCTTTAGGTTTCTAGCCAAAAAGGGTATGGTAGATTTGTGGTATCTGTCACTTTTACATTTAATGGTACAAAGTCCCGACATGTCTACCAGCCGTCTACCAGAGGTACTAGCCTTGATCATGAATATTTGTGCTTTGAAATATTTTCAAGCATAATTATCAAACGGTTTGTAAAATATTGCTTGTAAACTTCTTCAAATTGCTGTTTTGTCCGGATGCACGACCTGTCTGGACGCACAACGTCAGGGTATGCTTAACCCATTGGCTACTGGAATCAGTTGACCCCTGTGTCAAATCTATGGGAATATAAGAACTCAGTAGTCAAGGGGAGAATTTCTTGATGACAGAATGATATATATATATATAATAGGTAATACAACCTAGTAAGCACTACCGAGCAGTGGTAAACGATTAACAAAGTTACCCCTAGAAGCCCTCTAAAAACTTCTAGGAAGATGCGAAAATGCTTCAACTCAATGTTCCCCGTTGCTATTATTTTCCCTGGTAAAACAATTAAACCGGTGGCTAGTGGAACAGGGTGGTTCCTGTACTATGTCTGCGGGAAATAGATAATTCAATAGTAAATGGATTAAGCGAGGACATTTACCTATGTAAGAACACACAACGCCAGCGTCTTCATCATGGGTACAACTATTGTTGCCGATAGGAGAATGTGCACAGCCAAAGATACTATCTTCGTTCCCCGTGCAAGCAACCTCATCAAGGAGAATCTGCCCAGACCCTTGGCCGTAGAATGCTGACCCAACAGCGTTGAGGGCGCCACCGTACCCCAAGCTTCGACATACCACGTGGGCGTCGGTAATGTCCCAGTTCTTATGACAAACTGATCCCCATGCACCATTAGATAATACCTCTACCGTGCCCTCTCTAGGTGTGACACCCCCGGTCAACCTCACTATACGATAAACAGAATGAGGAAAAAATAAGGTGGGAAGATTTATCACAGCTTACTTTTGCCACGTAAGAAGTCTTTATTAGGAATCTTAACAATGGCAATTGAATAGTCTTGAATTTCAAAAATGATTTTAAACACGATAATCATACTTTAAAAAAAAAAAACAGTTGATAAGATTTGTTGTTTTTTCAGAAAACTATTGTTTGAAAATTATTTTAAGCGTATGGTTAACCAACCCATAGATTTCCGCATAAAACAGTGATATATGTTCTTTACGAAGAAACTCATTCTACAGAGTTGCTTCCTTTTGTTTTTGGACGGCAGCAAGGCGCTGCTGGAATTAATTTTAGGGTGTATGAAAGACTTCACTTCGTTTTACAAAATCAGGATGATCCACTCACCAGGAGGTAGACACACCACACCAGCTTCGTCGGTATGAGGGCAGGCGACATCCCCTATGTCTCTCATTGGACACTCTCTGATATCCGATTCATCACCATTACACTGCAGCTCAACCACAACCTCTCCTGTTCCTTGAGTGTAGTTTGAGTTGGATGACAAGGAGTGCGCCTCACCAAAACCCAGGGTTCGGCAGAGAATGTTGGCTGTGGGAACAGACCACGTGGTGCCACATACGGACGCCCATTGGCCCTTGTAAAATATTTCCACTCTTCCTTCAGAGGGCCAAGCACCGTCAGCTAACCGCACTGACCGGAAAGCAGATGGGTTACGACCTGAAAGAGAACAACGATTGGGTTTTATTTGAGTCAGATTCTCAACTCAGCTTGGCAGTTTGAGTTTTTAGTTTGAATTTGATTTTGGTTTGAGTTTGAGTTCAGTTCGGGTGACCGGAGATCAGATGGGTTATGAGCTGAAAAAACAACAACAAATACTGGGTTTCAGATGAGTCAGATTCTCAACGCAACTTGGCAGTGTAATTGAGTTTTGAGTTTGTATTTAATTTTGGCTTGAGTTTGAGTTCAGTTCGAGTGAGTGGCCGTGTTTTAGTTTGGCTTTGGGTTTATTATTGACTTGGATTTGAGCTTGGTTTGGTTTGAGTTTGGGCTTATTTTTTGTTTGTTTGGTCGGATGGTTTTCTGTTTGTTTGGAGGGAGCAGCCGGCGTTTAAGTTTGAGATTGGTTTGAAGCTGGACGCTCGGAATAGAATTAAATTTCGTTTTATTATTAAGCTTAGTTTTAATTTTGCTTGGGGTTGAAGCTTCTGAGTGGTTTTGGTGTGATAATGAGTTTAATCTTGCACTTTCGCCTTGGTTTTTGCGGACTCATTGTGAGTTTGAGGTATTGGACTTGGGTTGCTGTTTGAGGTCACGTTCAAATTAGCCTTAACGATTATGTTTGTGTAAATGATTCAACTTTGTGTTTTGATTCTGAGATGAGTATGAAGCAAGACATTTGTTGGTTGTTGTTTTATTTTGGTTGTTGTTGTTTTTGTTGTTCTGTTTGTTTTTCTTTTGTGTGTGTTTGGCCGCAATCTGATGTTGAATTGTGAAGAGATGTGGAATAATTTACGGTTTATTGAAAACAAAGCGACGTATATAATGATTATGAATAGATTATGAAAATTGGAAAATTGGAAGCCTTTACAAGCAATAATAGTCAACTAGCTAAAGCTTTTAATCTAACACCTATATGACCTAGTCGACTTCCTGTGTTTTCGAAGGTGATCTTGAGAAGGAAAATATTAGTAACGTTCCTGAACTGACCTGAAGTATGGTCACTTAAAGGACCAGTCCTACCCCTGTTACCATGGTTACCATCAGAGACAATCCAGTCCGCATCATCAGATGAATCTTGAATCCAACTGCATTTACCTCCAGAGAAGTTACAGTCAACAGAATCCTCGGTCGGTGGCCCTGTGATGTTTGAAACAAGATGTTATTTTCAAGATCTATGAGTAAAAGATATCTGGTACTGCAGAGTCGAAGAACGGCGTTGAGCAATCTTGTATTAAAGCTTTTCGATATGGATTCATCAGAGTATTATTTCAACAGTCTTTTCATTCACATTAGTGTATGTTATATACTGCTCGGGGGGGGGGGTCAAACTATATGACACTAGAAAATAACGATTATTATTGCTAATTCAAAGAGGGAAGGCTAATGAAATCAAAATACTTATTATTAAAAAGAAATCTCTGAACAACTATGCTGCCCTACCTTGGCAAAATGAAGAAAGTGAGAAAAGTGACATTTCCAGTAAAAAAGCCAAATGTAATCTGTACACTAACGTCAGTGCAATACCACGGTGTCTTGCCTAACATATCTATATTAGTGTGATGAGTTTTCATGCATAAAACTCGGCCCAGAAGAAAGATAATAGTACTGGTTTAGGATATCATAACTTTGTTGAACTACATGCATTGCTCACCTGTCCGAATATATTCATTCCAGGAGGTGTCTGTAATCAACGAATCAAAATTGTACCTGTCCGCCTTCAGAATACAAGAGCCATTAGAGGGTGCGTAAGAGAAAGAATGGCATGTAATGGTGTCCAGGGCGATGCACTCATCGGCGCACTGCTGGGCGTTGAGGGCGTCTGTTATTTGGATGATCTCCCCAGGGCTTCTCGACTTGGTCAGCATTACGAAGTCAGTCCGGTTAGAAACGACAGCTAAAGACGGTGGAAAACATAATATTATTGATAGTAGTAGCAGCAGAAATAGAAGTAGTAGTAGCAATAAAAGTAGCAGTAGTAATAGTAGTAGTAGTAGCAGTAGTAGTAGTAGTAGTAGTAGTAGTAGAAGTAGAAGTAGTAGTAGTGGTGGTAGTAGTAGTAGTAGTGGTAGTAGTAGTAGTAGTAGTAGTAGTAGTAGTAGTGGTAGTGGTAGTGGTAGTAGTAGTAGTAGTGGTAGTACTAGTAGAAGTGGTAGTAGTGGAAGTGTTAGTAATAGTATTAGTAGTATTGTTGTTGTTATTCATATTATTATTTGTGTCGTGTTAGTTTAGTAATCACTGTGACAATCTGGTCTGTACTCCTGGTATATTTGATTTGGATGCATATATGTGCAAAAACATAAAGTACCCGTAAAATACGATACTTTGTAATTTTATGTTCCAATTGACACGTGTACAAACTCGGAACAAAAAATGCATTTTTCTCTCACGTTACCAAAAATGAATTTTGGAAGAAAGCTCTTCAATACGCACATTTGTCGTCAAACCCTTGGCAGTATAGCGGGCCAAGTGTGATCCAAGCAGTTTCATAGCTAAGACCAGTATCTCCTGCACGTATTTCACTGACTGGTAGTGAGGCCTTATGGGTGATATTACCATCATCCTGGGTCAATACATACTTTGCCTTCTTGTCACATTCACAGACAAAGCCAGCAGAACAGGTACCTAGAAGAAAAACAAAGAAAACAGCTAAATTTGAATTTCAGAATATCTCTTTCACGCCACATTCACAGGTTATAGGCTGATAAAATAATTCAATATGAATTCCAGAACACTTCTCTTCCACTGCATTTGCAAGGTAGGCCGTTAAATAGGTAGAAAGAAGTCCAGAATACCTATTTTGGAACATATTTAGGAATAGGGGTCCGCCCACTTGACCGAAGGCCCGCGAGATCGAAGACCCGCGAGGCCGACTTTTCTCGTATCGTAATTTCCTTCATCACAAATAACGCGCTATCGGTATATGAAATAACTATGTCTCCTTTATCATGTTTAGTCCTCGTTGCCCCTTAATTATTATCAAACTTCCTTCTGGCTCAGGAATTGGTCAGAGCGGTGTGATATTAAAGATTATAATTTGCTATTTTCGGCCTCGCGGGCCTTCGGTGAAGTGGGTTGTCACCTAGGAATCAGTAAGTTCAGTGGATAACAAAAGGTAGAAGGTGCGATGCAGATAGATTTCGTGACCATTATTTGAAAAAAAAATAACATCTGATTGAATACTGAAGGATAGTGTTCCAAGAAGTCATAGGATCTGTAGTAATATGTCTCATTTGCATATGTATCATTTGCATATTTGATGCGCGATAATGTAACTGACGTCACACTGGATACGCGTTGCTGTTTATCTGGTTACGATATGGCGGTCCCGGCCCAGCCTACCTTGTTGCCGGTGTTGCAATCAAACTGAATCAATAAACCTTATATTATGATGTTGGAACATATAAGCCCTGTACAGGACTCTTTATTGACAATAGCTTGACAGGATCCACTGCAAGGGTGCATCCTAGAATATTGTATACAAAATGCTGTGACAATGTACCGTGTACCACATAAATTCAATTCCAATGTGAACTCCCACGGACACACACACATACTGCTGTTACAGGGAGCGCCTCCCCAGTAGTACATTTGGTTACCATACAATAGGGTAGGTACCGTAAACGCTGTGCTTAGTAATTATGCACCATGTACCATAAGTTACAAGGCCAACTTATCCGCACTCCCACCATGCCCACAAGCGCACATAGTGTTATTAAAGGGTGCACCACCCCAGTAGTTCATTTGTGCACCATAGATGCTGTAGGGTATAAGTAGGCCCCTACCGTAACCGCAAAGTATGCACCATGTACCACATAGTGTCAAGGCCAACTTACCCTCACTCCCACAGGCGCACATGCTGCTGTTAAAGGCTGCACCACCCCAGTACTTCATTTGTGCACCATACAGTCGGGTAGGTACCGTATTAACGCTGTGTATATGCACCATGCACCATAGCGAGGCCAACTTACCCGCCCTTCCACAGGCGCACATACTAGCTGCTGTTAAAGGGTGCACTACCCCAGTAGTTCATTTGTGCACCATACATGCTGTAGGGTATAGGTACCGTAAATGCTATGTATGCACCATGTAGCATAATTACAATGCCAACTTACCCGCACTCCCACAGGCACACATACTGCTGTTAAAGGGTGCACCTCCCCAGTAGTTCATTTGTGCACCATTCCTATCATACCAAGCTGTGTAACCAGTCAAGACAACCTCTTCACATCCAAACTACGGGGAAATTAAAAAATCAAACCAAAAAAAAAACAACAACAAGCAAACAAACAACAAGTCAATAGCAAGATTGTGTCTCGCCCACCCGTGACTAAATAGCACGAAAGTTTCCCCAAGTACATCCCTAACCAAGTTTGATGTCACAAGAAAGTCTTGGAGGTAGACTTTAATGTTTGACCTAAAATGATCTTTAACCATACCATGTGACCTGACGGCACAATAGCATGAATGTACCCCTAGTGAATCTATCACCCAAATTTGGTTGCTATTGCAGCAACACGTGCCATGTTATGCGTCATAAGAGAGTCTTGCAGGTAAACTTTAACGTTTGAAATAAAATGACCTTTGACCTAACCGTGACCTCCGATACCGCTATAACATGAAGGTCCTCCAAGTACATCTATGACCCAAGTATAGTTGAAAAGGGAGCAAGTTGCAAAGTTTTTTGTTATATGAGAGTCTTGCAGGTAAACTCTATCATTTGACCTCACATGACCTTTGACCTCACCATGTGACCTCTGACAGCACCACAACATGATGTTACCCCTAGTGCATCTATCACCCAAGTTTGGTTGCCATTCGACCAACAGTTGTCAAGTTATGTGTCATAAGAGAATCTTGCAAGTAAACTTTAACGTTTGAAATAAAATGACCTTTGACCTTACCATGTGACAATCGATGCCACTATAACATGAAGGTCCCCAAGTGCATCTATGACCCAAGTTTAGTTGAAAAGGGAACAACGGTTTCAAAGTTATTGTTCATAATAGAGTCTTGCAAGTGAACTCTAACATTTGACCTCAAATGACCTTTGACCTCACCTTGTGACCTCCGACAGCACCGCAACATGATGGTACCCCTAGTGCATCTACCCACCATGTTTGGTTGCCATCGGACCAGCAGTTGCCAAGTTATGCGTTATAAGAGAGTCTTGCAGGTAAACTTTAACATTTGTGACGGACGGACGACGGACGGACGCCATTTGGATCCCTTTGTCTCGCCTTCACCTCCGGTGGGCGAGACAAAAAAGGAACAATTCCGATGACAAAATATTGAAATGAATATGTATATGCATGTCAGTATTTCATTGCCATTTGATTAATAGTCATTCATTAATAATGAACAACATCATACACAACGAGATTTATACATGTATATATTCATGTAATTTGTTTTATTCATCACTATCACCACATCTTTTGTTGCTCTTGTGTTTTCATTCATTATTGCAACAATGATCATGTTTAGTTTGATATTAGACAGGGCCTCACAGAAGACTACATAATTGTTGAAAATATGCTTCCCTGTATAAAATTGCAAATATCAATCAATCACTCAATCAATAAGCAAAAAAAAAAACAACAACAGACGAATACATAAATGAATAAATCGATAAGTAAATAAATGAATGTCTAGATATATGAATGAAATGAGTGAATGAACGAATGAATGAATGAATAAATAAATTAATCAATCCATTCATTCATTCATTCATTCATTCATTTATCTAGACATTCATTTATTTTTAGATTATTTTATTATTAACTAATTAATTGACAGATTAAAAAACTAATTGTGTTATCAATTAATCAAATGCGTAATCAAACAATACTGCTTTCACACCAAGGTACAGTCGCTGGGTACGGTCCTGCGACCGTACCCAGCGACCGATCGGACGTGTTTTCACACCGCCGTCAAAATTTGGTCAGGCCCAAAGCGATCGGTCGCTGTATAGCTGACCTAGCCGGAAGCGGAAGTAGAGATAGCGCGTGGGCATGTATGGGGGTTCATTGCATTTCGATCGGTCGCTGAGTACGATGTGCTTTCACACAAAGGTACGGTCGCTGGGTACGGTCGCTGAAGTACCTCAGCGACCGTACTCAGCGATCGATCGTTTTTTACCAAAACGATCGGTCGCCGAGTACGATGAAATGCTTTCACACTATGATTTCATCGGTCGCTGGGTACGGTCTCTGCGACCGTACCCAGCGACTGTACCTTGGTGTGAAAGCAGTAAAAGACAATAACACCATACCTCGATATACTGCGAGCATTCACCGCTTACATCAGCAGCAGCTGCTATCTGGGTTAGTGACGCTCCATCATACGTCACAATGAAAGGATAGCTATAGGGATCCTCGTGATCATTGACCTCAGATCCCGGAATTAAATCATGTGTGAACACCATGATACCTGCCAGAAATCAGCAGAGGGCAATTATGTTTGAATGCCAAATGTGATATATCCTATTTGTGTCAAGATGAGATATGCAATAAAGAAAAAAAAATAAGAAAACATATCGTCCCTGGGGTGACGAAACCTTGTATCTCAAATTTTGGTGAAAATGACTTTCTGCATAAATCTCCAGATAATCATTTAAGTGATATCCTGTCCAAATCCTAGCTCTCCTTGCCCCCAAAAGAAGCCACTACAGCATGTCAAAGGAAAGACAATCCCATTGGTTACAGTGCTTTGGCCGCCATGTTTTGTTGTTTTGTTGTTGTTGTTTTTTGTTGTTGTTTTTTTTTTTGCTCTCCTGAACATAACTTCAACCATATACATTCATATATGAAGAGTTTTTTTTTTTTTTAATGCGCTAAATCCACTTTGAGTGACTTCGAGTGAATCAAGGCTTTTTATTTAATCCATTTTCCTTCTTTGAAAGATAAAAAAAAAATCACAGTTGGAAGTGCTAACATTAAACACAAATACTTGCCATGATACAGGAAGAGAGAGAGAGAGAGAGGGGGGGGGAGAGAGAGAGAGATAGATAGAGAGAGAGAGAGAGAGAGAGAGAGAGGAGAAACTGTTACTGAGCTTGAGTTGATTTCTCGAAAGTTTCTGATTGCGATAAGTATACACCCAGCGCCATGATCGCTATTTTAGATGTTTAAATTTTTCTTTGGTTTTGTTTATCCTATGCCTCCAGTTGAAATGATGGCTACAAGCAAATGAAGCTTCATCATATGCTTACGTTAAGCTCTCCTATGCCTTATGCCTTTATGCCTATGCCTTTATCCTATGCCATCAGTTTAAATGATGGATACAAGCATATGAAGCTTCATCATATGCCTACGTTAAGCTCTCCTATGCCTATGCCTTTATGCCTATGCCTTTATCCTATGCCATCAGTTTAAATGATGGATACAAGCATATGAAGCTTCATCATATGCTTACGTTAAGCTCTCCTATATCATAATACTGCAAAATGTCCAGATTGTGATAGAACAACTACTTGGTCATGTATTATACGTAATATATGCACCGTATAATGAATTAAATGTAAGGTATCACACTGATGCATAGTTCTGTATGTCGATATTTGAAACATGATATAGAAATCAATTATCAAATCAAATCAAATCAAAGTGGAACATCTCACCTGTAGTTGGATCAGTAGTCATATCACAGTAGACTTTGAATGATAGGACACCATTACCAGGACCATCAGGATCGATTACGTAATAGCCATCAGAGTCATGTCCATACCGCTTCCATCCTGCACAGGACGCTAGAGACATGGGGATTCAAAAGATAACAATCATTCATCACAGTACCATCATTTGTTTGTTTTTATTATTTTTTAAAACAAAACAAAACATATCAAAAACATCCAAAGGATCATAAAATTCCTACAGTAAACAATAACAACATAAATAAAAATGTGGTGGGATCAAAAGAAGTTAATCAAAAACTTTATTGATTGACCCCAATATTAAATGTTTTAAAGTTTAAGAACACCCATCCAAAATGCAATAACTCAAAGGAAAAAAGTAAACACATTTATTTTTCAGATATAGGCCTACATTTATTTTCGTGAATACATATGGGTTTATACAATTACTATTTCATGATGATTATTTGGGAATATCAACCTTTATAGATCATTCAATCTTATATTTATGAAAAGAAATCGCACCATAAGCAAAGTGAAATTACTCCTGTCTGTGGACTAGACGACGCATATGCAGAGATTTCGTTCGTTATACGTTTAAATTACGTTTTTGTATTCTCTTTCAAAAATATGTTGTTTTTCACAACTGATTGCATAATGATCGCATTTGTCTTTTATTTTCAAATAATCATCGACAATTCTTACCTGGCATGGATTGATATCCATCGATGTAGCTGGTTGGAGATTCAGCGGAGGAATCTATCATAGAGAGGGGAAAACATGAAAACATTGTAACAACTTAAAACCGGCATCAATATACGCTTCTATAGATCTAAATGCGTTCAAATAATAAATAATTGTGCCACACTGTAAAGAGAAGCTGGAGTTCTGGGAAAAATTAAAGAAAAATTGTGACCTGATCCTTTTTTTAGATTTATGTCAGTTGGGAAAACATTTTTAAAAAAGGGGAAAAAATAAGCCTTCTGAAAAGGATTACTATTTGCACGCCCTCATTTTCGAAATGACAAAAATGGTTTAAGTGATCGAATGACTACAGTGCGTGCTGTGGCATAATCATACTCATATCTGTTGTACAGGGCTGTAGCCAGAGACTGATGTGGATGGTGGGGGGGGGGGGGGGGGGAGCACATAACTAAATGTTGATCGCCGTCCTGGGGGAGGGGTCTAAGGGCAGGGGGTGCCTCCCTTCCCTTTGGAAAATTTTTGTTTTAGTATCTTAGAGGGCTAAGATGCAAAATGGTGGACTTTCTGTCGTAAATTCCTCTTTGTGTGTTTTATTTTTTCAGGGGAGGGGGGAGCACGTGCAAGTAGTTTTCATCCTACTCATTTTCTTACCATTAAGACATGGACCATGATAGAGAGCAGTATCATCAATGGCAAGAATATTTTGTTGACCTTTGACCTTGCCCTCGATGACGATGGAGAAGGAAGTTGTAGGAGGCTGAGAAATAGTGATCTGGTGTCAACAGAAAAATAACACTTTTAGTGAATTATCAACAGGTGGTTATGAGAAGGAATTTCGTCATGTTCTTTGCAGCATAATAACGAAAATTTGTTGTTAAAACATTATTCAGCATGTAAAAGACAAATGGAGTAATTAATAATACGAAACCGCGAGATTATGTAAGAATTTTTTTCTATTTCACCTTGGATTGCAGCCAAACTCTATCATACGTGATGTTGACCATTTCAGTGAAAGCTGGAATCGTGGAGACAGAACTTTCTTCCACTAACTCCACACTCAACTCGCCGTCATTACCGTTGAGGGCGTAGTACCAAAAACGGAAACACATTTCGGCTGCTGTGCTGTTGGCGGTGAGGACTGGGCTAGCTAAGCGAGCTGTGTAGTGTGTGGTATCCTGTAGCCCTGCAATGAACAGGTGCCTCCCATCTGAGCACAAAAAGTTCAGAGTTCAAAGTTCAAAGTCTATTTCCACGTTTTTATTAAAAACAATAACAAACATATCTGAAACAGCCCAAAGAGCATAAAAGTAACCACAGTTTTAAATTGTCATAACAAATTATGATGATTCATTGATCTGTGAAAAGTTGGCTTCGTTGAGGTAAAGTTTTAAAAGGCCATCAGCACAAGCACCAGTGGTCAGAGTTTATCATGACAACTTATGACAATTCTGCTGTGAAAAATTAACATTTCTCCCCAAACATAAAATATGGCATCGTTTTTAGAATGCCGCAGTTGATTGCATCTATGAACTGCCTTACTTATGTTGCGTCGGAAATTGACGCGGAGTAATCGTCAACCAAACCTGTTGATACAACCGATTATACGATATTCGAAAAATTATAGTTATTATGAAATGGAAGCTTACCTTTTTTGGAATGGTCATGATGAGGTATGTGTGATGAGATGGTGGGAGGACTTCCGGAGATGAACATCCAGTCTCCATCATCGGCATCGTCTTGAAACCAGCCGCAGTCATCGATATCAAAGTTACAATCAACTGATCCCGACACTAAATTGGCAACAAGATTTGAGAAGATTAATAGGGCCTACAGTAGCGCATATAGGTAGGACATATACATATAAGTGATTGAAGGAGGTTTTCGATTGATTTACTCTCTCTCTAAAAAAAAAAAGAGTGAACGCGTTCACTCTGTTAGGGGTTAATTTCAGAAGAGAGTGTATTTGGAGTGAATTAAGAGTGAATTAAGAGTAAACTTATGATATTCACTCTTTATTCACTCTTTTAGGGGTGACCTCGGGGATCACCCAAGAGGGATGACCTCAGTGATCACTCAAGGATTGTGAGTGATCCCTGAGGTCACCCCTAAAAGAGTGAATTAAGAGTGAATATCACAATTTTTACTCTTAATTCACTCTTAATTCACTCTAAATGCACTCTCTTCTGAAATTCACCCTTAACAGAGTGAACGCGTTCACTCTTTTTTTTTTTTTTTTATAGAAATAGTATCGCTATATTTTCTGATTATGGCTTGGCCGTGTAACGTGCAAAACTGACCCACATTCCAATGTAAAAATCTAGCGTATTTCCATTCGTATTCTTTATAAAGTGCTTAAAGTGATTACACAATGGTATTTTTTATACATATATATGATCGAGAATAGAAGTCTAAGAAGAATAACATTAAAAATTTGATGATTTTCAATCGAAATCAATGCATTTTGGATAATTTTCTCATAAAAAGTCAAGAGCTGACCAAAAAATTTGAGGTATGACGTATAAGTGGGTACCCAGCTTCGCGCATTGCAGTTGTGCTGCGCGCTAGACTGTACAACATGTATTATACATTGCGCGCATTTTGCTAGAAGTGCGCGACAAGGTACCCACTTTGACGTCATTTTGACGTCATTTTGACGTCAAAGTGGGTACCCAGATGAAACTGGGTCACAGCTGAGGGGTCAAAAATATCCTGAAATCTTACCACATTTGGGGGTTTCCTTGGCAACACGACTTTTTAAAAAACTCTAGGCAGATGATTTTCTGCTAATAAAATCATGCTCTTTTAAATGAGCTAACATTGTTTCAGTATTGGGTATCCCCTTTCAGTGTATCTCACAATGATTTGTGATTATCCGTAGCATAATAGTAAGTTACTGAAAAGATCCAATATAAAAAGGTATTACATAGGATTTTGCGGAGATACAATTATTGAAACCCTTCATGTTACGAGCTCTGCAGTGAGAAGAAACATTTGGATGATAGTTAAGGCATATTACCAATGTCCTCTGCTAGACACTTACATGTCGGACAGTGTCCTGAAATGATTGTGACGTCATCCAGTGCGATAGAGCCGATATCTGATGAACTGAAACTTCCTTCAAAGGTGATATAGAATGGATCCATGATAAATTCGATCTGTTAAAAACAAACAAACAAAAATAAACTAAACAAAACGAAACACATGAAAACACAACTGGATACATGAATGAGATGAAAATTAATTTCCCAACCTGCCCACATTATTTCCTATATAGGAAAAAAAAAATCTGCGCACCGTTTCATAAAACTTGTTATCAATAACAAGTTGCAATAATTGTTATAAGCTACCGAAATCCTTGTATCTGATTGGCTGAGAGCAAATCTGTCATAGAACTGTGGCAGTTGTTACTGATAACATGTTTTTATGAAACGGGACCCTGTAGTCATGTTCTTAAGGTTATTGCAACAATGAATGTGTTGAAAGCAAGTCGGAAATGAATGATTTCGGAACTTTTACAGTGAATTAGTAATGCAGGAATATCTGATGCCCGTTTCCCTCACTTTGTCCCCCTTTTAACTTTGGCTTCAATAGAACATTTTGGTATAACACAAAGGAATGGGCACAGTGCGTAATTTCCGGGGGGGATGCTTTTAGTTATACGGGTTAGTCTTGAAGGGGTCGATTAAAATTAGTTGAGTCAAACCAAAGATCAATGTGAGCAAATGACTTTTAATGTGGTAGCATTGTGGTATAGAGGTGAAGGCTTTTTGCCTCTCATAAGAGAGGTCCTGGGTTCTATCCTCGCCCGGTGCTTACATCCTTGGAGGTGTCGTGGTGTCGTGGTCTAGTGGATATGTCACCGGGCTGTAGATCTCGTGGTCCGAGTTCAAGTCCCGGCGCGGCACTAATGTCCTTTGGCAAGATATGAATCTATATTTGCCACTCTCCACCCAGGTGTTAAGTGGGTACCCGGTAGGATGCGAAAGTCATTGTGATTTGTTGAGCATTGTGCGCGCCTGCAAAAGGCGCCTGGCTGGAATGCTCCCTAGGGAGTGGAGAAGGGTGCATACAATGTATGCGGGCAAGCTTGAATCCGATGACCGGGGTAATATTTCTGTAAAGCGCTTAGAGACTCTCTTGGAGATGTATTAGGCGCTATATAAATCCAGAATATTATTATTATTATCATTGGACAATGTATTTTGCTCATATGTGTCCCTCTCAACCCGGAAGTATAATGGGAACCTGGCATTTCCGGGGTAATAATAATTGTAGGGTCCGCAGGAAGAGCAGTGATAATATTGATGTGGCTACCCCGGGTAAATACATTAAAAAAAAAAAAAAATCCTTTCTAATAGGTCCATTATGGATACCATACCTACCTCTTCGAGTATCCATCGGTTACCCTGACTACCCCGTCTCTCAAACACTATATCTTCGGATGACGTCACAGAGGTTTCATTATGAGTAACAAACACACGAAGAATTCCGACGCGCTCGCCGTTCATGTGACTCCAGAATCGAAGACACGTGGAGTTATTACCTTCTTGCACTGCCATAGGAGGACTGCGTAGCTTGGCGGTCTGACTGCTTGAAGAGTTCGACGTGATAAAGACGTATGCGCCATCTGAAGAAAATGACAAACAAATGACTACATGTAAATTCATGTCTTTTTTTTTTTTTTACATGTTGAAAATGTAATAAAGGAAGTTATACCATGGAATTATTATCATGCTTTTCTTGTCAGTTGCGGGTTCAGGGGGTGATGCAGGGGCGTGCGCCCTCCTAATTTTATCATAACGCCAAAGCTGCTGCTGGGAGGATGAATGGAAATCGGCGCCACCTCACATATAACGGCGCCATTGATCACGTTGACATTTCCAATACCTGGATCAACTTGTGCTTTTCCCTCATCCCTTGTTTCGTATAAATTTTGTTAAAGTTATGTCAAAATTCATTGACACAGCTTTTGAATTTTAAAGGGTATTGACGTGATTATAATTATGAGAAAGTCTAGCATCCCCCATCTCGATCCTCTCCGCTCTCCTCCTCTCTTCCCCTCTTTCTCTCTCTTTTTCTCTTTATTTTTTTTTTCTTTTGTACCCCTCTATCTCTTTTCTTGCTCTGTCTGACTCTTTCTTACGTGCATGACTGTATTGTTTAATCATACCTATAGTATATTCTTCTTTTCTCATGTATAATATCTCAAAGGTATTTATTTCCAACAGCGTATACAACAACAACAAAAAAAGAAAATGGGCACAAGCGAAAATAAGGATATTCTTTGAACGTTTACATACATGATGTCGTATGATCACGTGTAGGGGTCAAGTCATGTGACGGCACACGTGGCCCCTGATGTAGCCAATCAGAATCGTCATCAGCTGATTGTCGCCAACCACAGAGATCAACATCGAAGCTGCAGTTACTCTTCATTAGAACTAGGTGATTCGACAAGGATGAGACAACAATATAGTAACTTCATTATTTTGAGCACTTGAGGGTTACTTTCTGGGTGCGACGGCTCTCTATAGGACTATAATTACTTCCACTCCCCTAACTCCCCTCCCCCTCTTCAATTATCTTCCTTTATAGAGCAATGTATGGGGCAATGTATAATTCTCCATAATTTCGTATATACAAATTTATTCTGACTTTATAACTTGCAAATTGTATTTATTCACTGAGGAACTAATGTTTACAAGCTTTGCTTTTTTTAGTTCCTCATTTCTCATGTTTTCTATTTCCTGTATAATTATGCTATGGGTTATGTATATGTATCTAAGACTTATTGCCAACTTGCTTCGATTTTTGTATATCATTTCACTTATATTGTAATTTTTTGTTTGTTTGATATGTGTATATGATACATGAGCAATAAACATGCTTGAATTGAATTATTCCTCCTTCCTTCTTCTTTTCCTTCTAGCTTTCTCTCACTCTACCAAAAGTCTTACCCATCTTGCCATGTTTACCCTGTTTGTCTTATAAAAATGGAGGTGTTGTGGCTCAGTGGATAAGTCTCCGGACTTTGAACCACAAGGTCCGGGGTTCGAATCCCTGCTGCGGAACTAAAGTCCTTTGGCAAGATATGAATCTACATTTGCCACGTCTTTTGGATGGTGACGTTAAAGGTCGGTCCCAGACGTAAATAACCATATCTGATTGATACACGTCTGTAAAAACCTAATTTAACAACAACAAACTATTCCCCTCCCTCCTATCTCTCCTCTTCTTCTCCTTAGTCTACTGTTGGTGCCGTCATCGCCGTCGTTGGGGTGGTGGTTGCCCCCCCCCCCTCTCTCTCTCTCTCTCTCTTTCTCTCTCTCTCTCTCTCTCTCTCTTACTTTGTATCCCTATTATAGTTTTACCATTTTTCTTTGTTTTAGACAAGCAAGCAATCATCACATTACTATTAAGATTCAATAGTGATGTTAATTTGTTCAAAAACAAAAAACCAAAAACTAAATCTACAGACTGAGCATGGGAAGGTCCTTCCAGTAACTGAATAATCTCACCGTCCCAAGTTGCTATTGGTCCTACTCCAAAAAGTTCCAATCTCAGTGCAATATCACCAATCCAGGTCCAGGGTTGGATGCGAACGTACCGGGTTACAACCCCAGGGTAGAGGGTATGGGTCTGTACGGAAGTACCATCCAAGTTACCGGGAAAATACTATGAGTCAATAAAGAGAAGAGAAATTCTTAGTTACTTGGAAAATAGTTTAAGTTCAATTGATAGGAGACATTCACTATGAACATGGTGGACAAAGAAAGCGGACAAAATAAACAACCTCTCATTCTACCCTTCACAATGGTTCTGGTAGTCAAAAGAACATCCCTTCACAGCTATTATGTTTAATCATGTAGTTCCAGTGAATGTGCATGTGACATCTGTTCCACATATTGTAGACAATAGTAGTGAAGGGATGTTCTTTTGATTACCAGAACCATTGTGAAGGGTAGGATGAGGGGTTGTTTATTTTGTCCGCTTTCTTTGTCCGGCATGTTCATAGTGATTGCCCGTTACAGAGAAAACAAGAGCTTTGTATTTGTATTTTTATTCATTTGAAAAAACGTCAATCACATGTACATGAACATTCTGTTTTGCAATGCATACATGCTTTGAATTACACGTCGATGTATAAAGAAGGATTTTCTTGGGACACGCGAGCGATTCGACAATGATGCCAATGTCGAAAAAAATGGCAAAGACCAAAGTCTAACATTCGTATTTTTAAATGGCCCCCTAAAGTTCGCCAAACGTGCGGGAGGGGGGGGGGGGGGTCGGAAGCGATTCGCCAATGATGCCAATGTCGGAAAAATGGCAAAGACCAAAGTCTAACATTCGTATTTTTAAATGGCCCCTAAAGTTCGCCAAACATGCGGGAGGGGGGGGGGGAGTCGGAAGCGATTCGCCAATGATGCCAATGTCGGAAAAATGGCAAAGACCAAAGTCTAACATTCGTATTTTTAAATGGCTCCAAAAGTTCGCCAAACATGCGGAAAGGGGGGGGGGGGGGTCGGAAGCGTCGTCACTTGTCCGCGAGAGTCGTTTTTAGTTTGGCGGGAATTTAAAAAAGTTAGAAATCTCTTACGTACGTTTCCAGTATCACGGGTCGCGAATTGACGACGCTTCCGAGCCTCCGGCATGTTTGACAAACGTTTAGACCCTAAATTACGAATGGTGTCCTTTGCCATATTTTTCGACATTCGCATCTTTCGCGAATCATTCGCGTGAAATCCCACTTTAAGAAGTGGTAGCGAGTTCTGGTTATGGAAAAACTAACACTTCAAGAATTCAAGGAAAAACTGGCATTATATCAAGGCAATAGTTTACAGAATATCGCTGGGGCAGTTTTCTTAGACAAAAAATGGCGTAGACAAATTACTGGGACTTTAAATAAGCACAATGTCTTGGAAGTTTATTGAATACGGGCCCACGGGTATGACAAGAGCAATGTTAATGGGAATACATTAAGAAAATGGGTTATTCATACCTTCACTTGATTCTGTTCATCGCTGTATGCTGTCCATACTTCGCCGGTGAGGGTGTAGTTCAGAATAAAAGACGTGACGTAATAATCGAGATCTGCCCTACCCTGCATAGAGAGACCAGTAAGGAGATGTGCAGCGAGGAGATCAATTTGTAACCACTGCAATTTGTTCTTTACCAGCGGATGCCAACACTGGCTGCCGTGTAATCTTGCAGTTTTTGCCTGGTAGGGAGTGTTTGGGTTTTCGCTGGATGCAGTAAGCTGGGAATCGATGACGTCACCGTTCTCCAGCCCAAGGGGGCTTCCCGGTTTGCTGCATTCGTATCCTGCATTGAATTATGTCAAACAAAAACAGGCACTCCCTATTGCGCAATCCTATCAGATGTCTTTTTTAAAAAAAGACTCTGTGGCTAAGTAATGCTGTTTGTGGTATATGTTTATGTTTCAATGTATCATCATTATCTTGTCTTTTTGTTGTTTTCTTTTGTTATCTAATTTCTTCTAATAACTTGTAATTTTTTTTATTATGTCTGTGATTCACTAAAACACATAATTAAAAAATAAAGTGATAGAGTGAAATGGAAACCATATCCATTCTGCTGTTACCGTTCTAAGCTCCTCAAATAAACCATTAATATTTTTCAATTTAACCCCCCCCCCCCCAATAAAGGGGAAATATATATTTCCCTTAATCATCGATGCTTGCAGCATGTTTCTACCAAGACGAATTGCCGGTATTTGAGGGTAATAATGCTCAACAATACTTGTTACGTTCTAACCGATATATGATTTCATTTTAGATAAAGATCTTACATGAAGCAAAGCCCTTCCAATTTAAAAAAAAAAATTGATGATGGTTTCCATCGAGAAAATATGCAGTTTGGGGGCAATACAAATGTTATTATTGATTCTAATGTAATTTTACCATCGCAACAAATAACACCAACGACGCTCGTCCCCGGTGATGGCACATCTTCAGTGAACCAACAATCGGTGATGCTCTCGGCTTCATCTGGACATTCAGTGACTTTCACGTCGAGAGTGGCGCTCTCATCAAATGCAGCGCCATCTACCGTCGCGTAAACACCAGGGAAGCCGAGGTATTTACATACGAGGTCGGAGGTCGATTGCCTCCACCCATTAAAGCTCATGAGATACCAAGAGGAGTTCGTCTTGCTGGTTAGGAAAGTGACCACGCCCTTCTGAGAAATGTTACCATGGTTACCGGATATCTTGACGTCACTGATGAGGATTCCTTGAACATAAAAGTAACCAATAGTGAGATTTTTCTTTGATGACAGGCCTATCTAGTTGACGCATGAATACTCTTCAAACAAATAGAAATTCTAAAACCAACCACCTAGAAGGGACAAAAGGGTAATATCACTGGAAAATTGCGGAATACATTTCACTATTGGATCGTCGAAGACTGCGAGAGAAAACTGAGCACCAGGAAAGCCGCTTTGAATTGTATAATATGGCAGGTTCTCTACCGTATTTTTATTCAATTTCTTTGGCGGCATTTCCTGGCCAACTTATACAGAAATAAGAGACTTTCGTCACTTGAACGTCTTGTCTCGATTAAAGAAACGTGGCATCTGCGAACTGCATATCATTAAAAGAATCTGCATAAATTAACAAGCGCTTCATGGTAGCAAAAAAGTGACAAATTGCAAATTGCAAATGACAAGAAATTAAACAATCAAATAAATGGCTAAATATATATACTTCCAAGGTTTGCTCTGCAAACCATCCTCCCCCCGCCAACCATAGCGGAAAGAACAGGTAAAAATCCCTTTGACAGAATTCTACAAAAAAAAAACCCAATGTTTACAAACATTGCAAACTTGATGAAAACTTCAAGCTTACAAAAGAAATTAATTTCTTTACAAATATATCCAAAGCTTTGAATTTCTTGAGCTTTTCAAAAAGTATATCAGTATATGTACCTGCATAGATTCAAATGTATCAGAAGTAAATATATCACAAACAATTTTTCTTGTTTACTCCTCATTCTATTTACTCCTCATCATACCCTTCTGCTGGATAGATTACAACAATCTTTGAAATCGGCCGCTTATACTCAGCCCCTTTAGATTTCACCTTCACTGTTCGAACCTTCCCATCAGTCCCAGGGTATACCTGGACAACTCTACCCAAAGTCCACTTTCCTCGAACCGCATTAGGGTCAGACAGTATAACCACGTCGTCGATTCGGACATTGCGTCTGTCACTGTTCCATTTTCGACGTGGCACAAGAAGTGGGAGGGTATCACGCATCCAACTTTTCCAGAACGCGTCGACGATTCGTTGGATGAACTCAAAGCGATGTCTAGGGTTCTTCGTCTCTCTGAAGGGACCTTGAGTAACCGCGCTAGATGCTCGCCCAAGCAGAAGATCGTTGGGACACAGATATGCCCCATCGTCAGGATCATTTGGAGTTCTCCCTATAGGGCGCTGGTTGACGAGATTAGCGACCTCTTGGAGACACGTGTGCAGTTCAAAGGGTGTGAGCAGTTGATCTCCGATTGATTTCTTTAAGGCAATCTTGCAGCTCTTGACAAGCGCCTCAGCACACCCATTGTGATGTGGTGCAGATGGAGTGATGAACTTCCATGTCGTTCCCTTCTCGGCGCAGAAGTCTTTCAACTCTTCAGCGCTCCATCCTCGCACCATCTCGCGTAACTCTTTCTCTGCCCCGACGAACTGCGTGCCATTATCACTGAGAATGAATGCAGGTTGACCCCTTACAGCGAAGAATCTCCGTAGAACCTGCATGAACTCCATAGAAGTACAGTCAACTGCCAATTCAAGATGTACAGCTCTCGTATTCAGGCAGGTGAAGATGACGCCATAGTGTTTGGCTGTCTTGTTCCTGCCTACCTTCACCAATATCGGTCCAAAATAGTCGACTGATGAGAAATGAAACGGTGGTGTGAATGGGGCAACCCTCTCATCAGGTAGATCAGACATGACTTGCGACTCTACATGGTGTTCCATGCGTCGACACACCACACACCTATACTTCACAGTCTTAGCCAGTTTATGAATTTGAAGTATCCAGTATTGTCTTCTCGTCTTTGCTGCAGTAGCTGCTACCCCCGCCGTGTCCAAGTTGATGCATGTGTCTCGTTATCAGCACCGATATCCATGCACCATAGGGTAGCAAAGCTGGATGCCTCTGCTCAAAGGATATCAGAGCCTTGTCTAGTCGTCCTCCGACTCTGATAACTCCCTCTTCGTCTACGAAGGGACTCAGCATCTTGAAGTCCCCTTTCTCTACCTTCTGGTGCAAGGTTCTTTGGGCCTCCTTAACCAGGAAGCGTTCAGCTTTCTGCAATTGCAATGTCCAAGAGCTTTCATCCTCGGAACCAGTATTGTCATCAGACTTCGAGCGACGTCCAGCTTTCAACTTGTCGACGAATTTGAAGACATAGGCAGTAACTCGGATTACTCTTCTCCAACTAGAGAATCTCTTGACATCGATCACATCTTGCCTGGCTGAGATGTGATTAACTCTGCGACGTTCTGCTTCGACTTCTGTCTTTGCTTCAGGAATGGGTTTCTCTGACGGCCATTCCTCGTCAGATCTGTACAGGAACGCAGGTCCCTGCTTCCACCTTTCCGAGAGCTTCTTTACTGGCAGACCTCTAGAGACGTCATCAGCTGGGTTCAGCTCTCCCGGAACATATTTCCACTGTGCAGGGTTGGTATGGCTTTGGATCTCACCAATCCTTGTTGCTACAAATGGCTTGAATCTCCTACCCTCACTTCGAATCCAGGATAGGGCGATCATGCTGTCAGTCATGAAGAAGATCTTCTCAGGCTGCAGCCTTAGTTCTTTCATCACAGTTGTATATACTCTTGAAGCCATCACTGCTGCCTGAAGCTCAAGTCTCGGCACCGTCATCTTCTTCAGGGGGGCTACTCGAGATTTGGCAAGTACAAATCTAACAGCATATCCACCATCTTGTAGCTTCCACTGTAAGTATACGCAGGTACCGAATGCTAACTCAGATGCATCGGAAAAAATGCACAACCTGGGGCGACCAACAGCCATCGGTGGTGTCAGACATCTCTCATATTTGACCTGATTCAAGTCCTGCAATTCGTTCAAGAATGTCACCCACCACTCCTGTTGATCACAAGGAAGAGGTTCATCCCAGTCGTATCCTTTCTGCCATAACTGCTGCATTCCAATTTTTGCACGAACTAGTACGGGAGCAGCAAATCCTATCGGATCGAATATTCGTGCAATCCTACTCAGGATCTTTCTCTTGGTAAGCCGACTCTTTTCACCATTCCCATCATTAGGTGAACTGGAAATTGCCTCCTTTACTTTGTAGAAGAACATGTCTTGCTGGTTGTCCCATGCTATTCCCAGCACTTTGTCTTCCAAGGCAGCTTCGAGGATGTGGGCTTCCCCTTCCTTCTTACTTTCTCCTCTCAAAGCTTCGTTGCTTGTCCAGCCTTTGACTTTGAAGCCACCTTCTTGAAGTACCAGATCAATTTCACTTGTCAGCTGCTCTGCTTCACCTACTTCTCTAACTGAATGACAGATATCGTCCATGTAGACACTTTCTTTCAGCACTTGTACTGCCTTTGGACATCTATCCTCTGCTCCTTCTGCTGTCATTCTCAGTGCCAACTGAGCCATAGCTGGCGCTGGTTTGTCACCAAACGTAACCACTTTCATAATGTAGACATCTGGCTTTCTATCAGACTGCATGTCTCGCCACAGGTACCTATGTACATGCATGTCTCTCTGAGGAATCGATACCCTGTGGTACATTTTGGAGATGTCGCCACAAAATCCAACTTCATTCATCCGGAATCTCAGCAGCACTCCCAGTAGATCATTGAGGAGATCTGGACCCTTTAGCCAATAGTCATTCAAGCAATGACCATGATATGATGAAGATGAATTGAATACTATCCGGACGGGTGTACTTCTCTTCTCAGGTCGTAGGACAGCATGATGGGATATGTAGTGGACCGGACCCTCATACTGCGCTACTTCATTCTCTGTTAACTTTCGAGCAAATCCATTCTCTACCAGTTCTCTCATCTGTTTGCGATAGGCCTCAGCATGATCAGGATTGCGAGCAAGCCTTTTTTCAGTCGAGCATAGTACCTTCTCTGCTTGTGCTCGATTGTCGGGAAGTAGATTGGGATCCTTCCTCCAGGGATAAGAGATCTCCCACTTGTTTCCCACCTTTCTACTAGACCCTCTGATGATCTGCTCTTCAACCTTCTCCTGCTTACTCAAAGGGCTTGGCTCACAATGACAGGAACTGGACTGCACCCCCATAGATTCTGAGCTCCAAAAATCAGTCAAGTCGATTGGGGATGTCAACTTCACATGCATAACATTCATCCTATCACTGCTTCGCTTGGGAGCACCAAAGATGACCCAGCCCAGAGGAGACTTACGGGCTGCCAACAGTCCCTTCGCTCTCGTCTCACCCAGATGCATCTTTGGGTAGTCAATACCAATGAGAAGATGAACTGAACCGCTCCCTCTGCGTAGATCCTCAGACTTCAGCTTGAACTGCTTGGACAGTTCATTCATCTTCACTTCTGCAACATTTTCACTGATGCAGGGTAATGCCACTGCTGTTATAGAATGAATGGCATTAGTGGAGAGGGACCTCACTTTCATCTGATACTGCTTGGTATCCATCTGTTCTTGCTCTCCACCGACCTTGGTGATGGTGATACTAATATTGGTTCCTTTCAGGTTCATGTCCTCAGCTACGGACCTCTTAATTAGACTCACTTGAGCTCCAGAGTCTAATAGGACATTTCCCTTACAAACTGTTCCTTTCTGCCCCACTATCTCTGCTGTAACCACGGGGAGCAGTGCTTCAGAGTTGCCCGCAAAGGCAACATCTACATTTCCACCTCGGACTTCTGTGGAAGCATGTAGGAGAGGGTGGTGGAAGTATTTGCATGGTTGTCCGGCACTGGTTTCACTGCAACGACGTCTCCGTTTGCAATTCGACATGCGGTGTTCTTTGCCAGCCTTCTTTAGGCAGCTGAAACAGGCACGGTGTTCTTTGATCAGCTTCAGTCTTTCTGCCTGTGACATACCTAAAAATCTTTTACACTGATCGAGCCAATGTGTTGACGATTCACAAAGCCAGCACTTATGAAAAGGCTTCTGGACTTTAGTTTCCTTACTGGCATCTGCCTTCCCGACTAGATACACACCACCTGACTTTGCATCACTTCGGACTGGAGCTGATGCTCTCATCCTTGACTTCAGCTCGACGGTCAGCCATTTCAGGAACATTTCAAAGCTTGCTTTGCCGCTTGCCTCTTGATGTCTGAACCATACCAACCGGTCTTCCGGGCTTAGCTTCTTCTCCATTATTGCAAGCATATGGCTGTTGTTCAAATTTCCAGGCTGGTTGATTTCCGTCAGAGTATTGTAACTCCTGCGAACAAGGTGCACAAACTCACAAAATCTTTCATCTTCTCCACTCTTGAGTGGTTTCACCTTTGAGATGTCGTTGATGATAGCGTCAGCAACAAAGCGCTCGTCTCCATAGATCATGTCCAGTTGTTCCCATGCTGCTTGGTAATTATGCCCAATTCCTTTGATTAACTGCAAGGGCTTGCTCTGTAAACATGATCTTAAAATCATAAGGGCATCTCGATCCTCATACTGATTACCAACAGCATGTAGAAAGTCGGCCTTAAAAATGCAATAATCACGGATATTGCCGTCAAAGATGGGAAGTTTAGGCCTCTCCATCCTGTACATCGATCCCACCATTCTCCTTTCTACATCAGCAGGCTGATTTGTTTCTCTGGGTGACTCAACTTGCCGTTCATCAGCTGACAAAGTTGTATCCAAACTCTGATCATGAGTAGCCGATCCTGCTACTTCCCTTTGCTGCTGTTCTCCAACTTGCTCTGTCACCCTGTGACTTTCGTCACCTCTGCAGTAGTCCCTCTCGAGTATCTGCAGCTGCAAGAACGAATTATGGCATTCGTCCATCCATAACTCCTCTCTTTCAAATTCCTCGTCATCCTCGAGCATTTCGGAGTAGCTATCATGCTTCTTCTGTAGATCTTGGAAAGCACCGTTATACTGCTCAAACAACTCCTGAACTTCAGGAACAGGTCGGTGCTCATTAATCAGACTCTGAATAGCCTTTCCAAGCCTTGAAACCTTGGCTTTTGCCCCTCTCCTCTGAAGGCGCAGACTCTTGACTTTGTCGGCTGACATAATCTCTCCCGAAGACTTCCGATCCCAGATGTGAATAAAGTCATCAGATGCAGTCAGTATACTTCTCCAAGGTGAACTTCAGACTTCATCCCAGATCAAAGAAATTGAATTGTTGGATCGTCGAAGACTGCGAGAGAAAACTGAGCACCAGGAAAGCCGCTTTGAATTGTATAATATGGCAGGTTCTCTACCGTATTTTTATTCAATTTCTTTGGCGGCATTTCCTGGCCAACTTATACAGAAATAAGAGACTTTCGTCACTTGAACGTCTTGTCTCGATTAAAGAAACGTGGCATCTGCGAACTGCATATCATTAAAAGAATCTGCATAAATTAACAAGCGCTTCATGGTAGCAAAAAAGTGACAAATTGCAAATTGCAAATGACAAGAAATTAAACAATCAAATAAATGGCTAAATATATATACTTCCAAGGTTTGCTCTGCAAACCAACTATTAATATTACTTGATCCAAACGCTTTACAAATTAGATCCAGAATGCTTACAAACATTAACATCAAATCTGTTTTAAAGCACTGTCACTCACATGCCGTTTGAAAATGTGAACGTTTTAATTAAAAAGTATATCAAGGATACATTGTTCGACATACCAATAATTTGATGTGTGTTTCTACCTTTAAAGAGATATTTGTAATGGAAATAAGAGATGTTAAATAATCCGCTTTTTATATATTCCGCTGTCATAAACATTCCTTGATCATTGACGTATGTTTACTTAATATTTTACATCATCACAGGACAACAATCAATGTAAAACAGCCATCGCTGATTCTACAGTGAAACCTGTATGAAAAGACCACCCAAGGGAGACAAGAAATGGTCTTAATGAACAGGTGGTCTTTATGAACAGGTTCCTTTGATATATGTTTCAATGGGAAAAACGATTCAAGGGAAACAAAAATTGTGGTCTTTATAAACAGGAGGTCTTTCTATACAGGTGGTCACTAAAGCAGGTTTAACTGTATTTAATCCTGTTTAGATTTTTGTAATAAAGTAATGAATGAATGAATAAATGAATAAACAGACACTATAAACATGACGGACAAAGAAAGCGGACAAAATAAACAACCCTTCATTCTACCCTTCACAATGGCTCTGGTAGTCAAAAGAACATCGCTTCTCTGCTATCATCTAAAATATGTGGAACAGGTGTCACATGCATATTCACCTGGAACTACTGATTTAACATAATAGCTGTGAAGGGATGTTCTTTTGACTACCAGAACCATTGTGAAGGGTAGAATGAGGGCTTGTTTATTTTGTCCACTTTCTTTGTCCGTCATGTTCATAGTGAGAGTACATAATTCCATACAAAACTTACGTTCTTCGCATCGTTTACCCATGTAGAGGGTTGTACAGTTACACTCAAAATCAGCTAATGTCTCCTCACAGATGCCTCCATTCAGACAAGGATCAGGCATGCACGCTGTATGCAGGGGAAAGAAAGTGTGTTACGGGGGGGGGGGGGGGGGTGGTCATAAAGCTGTTCGTATAGTTACCCGTGACTTTACCAACGACTTTAATATGAAGTGCCAAATGGGATGCCAACAGTTTTTCCTGACGTTTGAATAAAGCGTGACTGCATTTCCCATAATCTCAATTAGATTGTGGCAAAATACCTCGCAATAAAAACGTTTGTAAAAAAAATAATCGTATTGTTCACCTACATCTGCATATTTCACATTAATTTTTTGATGCGATTTATAATGATTGAGAATCCAATTTGGCTTGCCATATTCAAGTCATTCGTAAAGTCATTTAACTTTACGAACAGCTTTATTAAACACCCCCAGGATGTTGAGATCCCTATACACATCGACATGACAGGGGAAGACTGGTTTGGGGGAGTAGATACCCCAGGGGCCGGAAAATATTTTGGCCACCTGCGGTCTTGTCGATTGATGGTCTTGGTTCAGGCTGATAAAAAGTTTAGTTAGTAGAATCTTTCATACTTTCTCTCGCCCCTTCTCACATCTGAAATGGAATAGATAACATGATAGAACAAAAATACGATACAAAGTACAATCAAATTGATTAATGAAATGAACACTTAACTAAAAATCTCGTTATTGTTATCGTCAGTAAAATAGTCAAAATGTGGCCGAGGCCTAGGGACACCAGCCTATATTTTTACAAAAATCGAATAAACGTTAGCTTTAACGAGCATGATTTACCAGGGTGAGCGCAGTACAGATTGAGTTTACCACGTGCCTGCGGGGGCACAAGTTGGTGATAGTCGGGATGGTCAAGCGGTACGATCTTGGGAAGCATCTTGACCATCTCATATGTATGTTCAGAGAAGGTGAACGGACAGGCGTTCATTACGTCCGGGGAGACTGACGGGCACATGTCCGGTAGGTCTGAGGATGACCCTGTATGTAGAAAGAAAAGAAACATGACGATTGATACTGAGCAGTGATGATAATTTTATTATTCTGATGATAAAGCAAAATAATTGTAAAAACAAATGAATTACTGAATCTTGAATTTAACAAAGACAATGTCAATATCAATAAAAGTATGAGATAAGTATGATGAACACATGTAAAAAGGGAGTAATAATAATAATTATAGGCCTAGTAATAATAACGATGATGGTAGTAATAATGATAATAATGATAATAATGATAATTGCTAATCACCATTAGCATCATCATCATCATCATCATCATCATCATCATCATCATCACCATCAGTGTAGAATTTGAAAACACTAAGAGCTGTAACAATGATATAATTGTTATGCCTATATCAAATTCGGAATTCATGCCTCTGTCATGTCTGTGCGATTCCATGAATGTGGTTCACCATCAACAATCATTGGATTGATTACTGATCTTTTAAGAATTCTCGCAGTCCGAAGACTGAATTACATTATTTACAATTTACATGATGAAAACAATAATAAAATGATTGGACAGGGCGGACAAGTCAGACAATCAATAAGGGAATTTCGATTAAATCAATTCAAATATTAAAGTGATTTTAACAGTATATTCTACACCTGCCACGGTATTATGCAACTTTCTGTAAATTATTTTATTGTTCTGTACTTGTCTTGCGAATTTCGCATTGTGCCTGTGTATAATTTTGTTCTACCTTGTATTTTACTGCCTCAGCAGAAAATATCCTAGGTTTTATCTGTTTATATGTACTTTTATGTTGACGAATAAAGTATGTATTATGAAAAAAAAAAAAAAAAAAAAAAAAGAAGTTATACACACCGTCAGTCAGCTCCATTTCCATGTGTATAGTGAGAAGTATCAGGAATAATACCTGCATGATGGGAAAATTTTAAAAACAGTAAAACAGGTAGGATATAATTATTATACTGATTTTGAAATGAATGATGAGTGCTATTTAAATGGAATTAAATGAGAAATTCACTGAACTTGAGGCAGCAGGAAATGTGTTGAATTATTTACTCTCTTTCCTATTTACAGTTAGAATAAAAGCAGGCATAAGTTATATTAAATCAGTTCTGTTTTCAATTGTTTCTCTGATTCTGCTCTTAACCCATTTGTGACAGGAATCATTTAAAGCCTAATTTGATCAGTTTTTATTCTTCAAATTGGCAAACCAACATTTTCAGTTTATTGCTACATTTTTCTTATAAAACGTCATGTATCTGAAATGAATATAAATTGACGGAAATTATGATGAGAAGTCAAAATGTTGCCAATTTGCAGGGGAAAACGGTGATTTTAAATTTTCTATCACATTGCCAATTTAAGGATTTTGATGCTTATTTTCCTTTAAAAAATTTTCAGCATCAAACAAACTTAAATTAACAAAACAAACAAATTTAACACAACCAAAATGGGTACAGTTTGTATAGAATTTTTGCTCTTTCTGCTCATATATTTGGTATGATTTTTTAGGGCTTTGCATTAAAAGATATTAGGCCAAACCACAAAATGTGGACCCTCTGTCATGAATAGGTTAAGACATTTTATGTAACAGGAAAATAATATGAAAAAGCGGAAGGAAAACCGACCTACTACTCAAGCTGTGGGTACACAAAGGCAAGAAATTCACCCTTTTCACTCTTTTCTTTTACAACACAAAATAAAAAAAACCAATACGTTTTCTCTAACTTTGTTTATGGTAGCCAGGAAATGAAAATTCATAAATTTCGAACAATCCCTTCCCCCATCCCATCCTTTCCCTTCTAACATTCCCGGTAGCGATATTTTTTAGATTCTCTCATAGGTGTGATCACCATGACAACTGATGGCTTGTTCAGATATGAGCAGACAATTCCCCGCAGCAAATCCCGGCAATATTTTAAGTGTATTAATGAAAGGAGTATGAGGCGACAATAAAATGTCGCCGAGGCAGAAGACTTTTTTTTTCTTTTTTCTTTTTTCTTTTTTTTTTTTCTTTTTTTTTTTTTTTTTTTTGGGGGGGGGGGGGTCTACTGGCTGCAAAAAAGCTGTGGACCAATCAAATTCTTCAAAATTTAGTGGAAAATATGTTGTCATGAGTTTGTCTGCACAACTTTTGACAAAACTCTCTTTTATTTGGGAGTTGACTGGTTAAAAGTGGAGTGGTTTAACTATGTTTTTCACTATGTGGCTTGGATTTGTCGTGTCATATCTGAACAAGCCTTTTCATATTCCTCATGAGTGCCACCAGCCGTCTTGTATTCGAGGGGTAACAGCTTTCAGAAATAATCCAGGAAATCAATAGCTGTCAGATCTGCTTTATTCTTTAAAATTAGAATGAGTAATAGCTTGTAATTCTGTTAGAACTAATTAACGCCCTTAGTCTGTCTGCAATACATGATCTAGTTCAGTGCTTTCACTTCGGTTTCCATAGCAACATTATAAACGTGTTCAATTGATAAATCATCACATATTATCATTACGCATGCTAAAACGGAATAGATTTCATTTCAATTCTGTGGCCTGTTTCAATGCCACCTCATTGCAGCTAGCCTTTGTTGTTTAGTAATGAGGAGTGCAACACCAGAAATTAAATGTTTACTTATGAAACAAATTTGATTAGAGAGGTTACATTTAGAAACGTGCATTCACCCCCACCCGGCATTGGGTTTATATGCTTTTATTACAAAAAATTGTCCCAAACATTTTTTTTATTTTAATGATGAGAGATTAAAGCATTCTGTATTCAAGAAAATATATAAAAAGGTAACTTAGATAAAAAAAGATAGATAAAAGATATTCTCTGCCCGGACTCTAAGCATCTTTCGCTCTCTTAAATCACTCCCCCCCCCCCCCCTCCCTCTCTCTCTTCCTCTCTCCTCCTCCTTCTCCTCCTTTCTTCTCGTCAAGTCCCCCTGCTCTACCCTCCTGTCCTCTCCATCATAATACCCACCTCTCACTGCGCCCCAATCTCTCTCTTTCTACCCCCCCCCCTCTCTCTCTCCTCCTCCTCCTCCTCCTCCTCCTCCTCCTCAACCTCCTCTTCCTCCTCCTCTTCCTCCTTTTCTGCTTCCTTCTCTTCCTCCTCTCCCTCCCCCTCTTCTTCCTCCTCTTCCTCCTTCTCTTCCTCTTCCACCTTCTCTTCCTCCTTCTCCTCCTCTTTCTCCTCCTTTCTTCTCGCCAAGTCCCCCTGCTCTACCCTCCTGTCCTCTCCATCATCATCATATACCCCTCCCTCAATGAGCCCTACTCTCTCTCTCTCTCTTTCTCCCCCCCCCCCCCCCCTCCCCTCCTCCTCCTCCTCCTCCTTCTCTTCCTCCTTCTCCTCCTCTTTCTCCTCCTTTCATCTCGCCAAATCCCCCCTGCTCTACCCTCCTGTCCTCTCTCACGCTCTCTCTCTCTCTCTCTCTCTCTCTCTCTCTCTCTCTCTCCCGCCCCCCCCCCCCCCCCTCTCTCTCTCTTTCTTTTTCTCTCACCTCACAAATTAAATCATTGCAGACTTGGTATAACGCGCTTTGATTGCATTAATCCTTGAAATTTTTAAGGCAAACAATGCAGGCTCACTATTATCATAATTTTGGTCCTTTTTCAAACAATGCTATACCACAGTCTGTTTAATGTTATGATGAGGAGTTCATAGCCACTTTGTCTAATACCAGTTGGTCTAATACCCGGATCGTTTAACACCACTGTGGCTAAACCCGTTTGGTCTACTGTCAATTTGGTCTAAATGCCGTTTGGTCCAATCATCAGTTGGTCTAATACCCACTTGGGCTAACTGTCATTTTATGTAATGATCAAATGGTCTAATTTCTACTTCGTCTGCTTAGTTTTCCTCATTTTGTCTCATGACCATTTGGTCTATTACCAGTTCGTCTAATCAGATAGACTAAGTGGGGTTAGACCAAGTGGGTATTGGACGAAACGGGCAAAGCCTACTACTGGAAATTAGACGATATGGTAACAGGGCTAAGTGGCAATTAGACCATGTGGTTATTAGACGAACTGGTTGTAGATGAAATGGGATCATTAGACCATGTGGGATGAGACCAACGAGCATTAGATAAAGTGGGATTAGACCAAGTGGCAATTCACCTGATGAGGCGCCCGATGGAGGTGGGGCGTCACAACATTTTACTGTAAAATCGCATCACCACGGTTTTATTCCGAAAAAAAAACCCAAACTAGGTTTTTATCCATTTTTATTATTCTTAATCACATCCTTCGAGTTTTTTCCGCGAAGTTTCTCGAAAAACTTTTTAAAAGATATATATTCATATGTTTTAATACATCACTGGTCACACCACATGTATTTACAAATAAATATAAAAGAGAATGGAATGAAAAATCAATGAAACAAAATAATTACAATAAAAAATGAATAAATTAAGAATAATAAAGCAGCAAATATTATACCATAATGATAATGTACAATGAGAAACAAAAACTTACCTCCTGCATGAACAAGCATGAATCTCTCAAAAATGTACTCCTCCCGCCCCCCCCCCCCCCTAATTTGGGGGCTTTTGACACCCTAAATGTGTCAAGCGTAGCGCCTTAACGAGTAAAAGCGACTCATTTTATGCTTTTATTTTTTCTTTCTGTTTTTGTTTGCTTGTTTGTTTTTGGCGTTTGTTGTTTTGTTTTGTTTGGTTTGTTTTAGATTTTAGGTTTTGTTTGATTTGGAGGGGGTGTGTTTTGGTTTGGTCTATAGCTTTTCTTCTTGACTCACTAGAAATAGGAGAAAAGTGAGAAAAGTAAGAAAGAAAAAAAGATGGGAAATGCAATGTGAAACGAAGAAAAAGCGTCAGCTAGCTTCCAAAAACACATTCGCTCTTATTTACACAGCTATGTTTTCCCGCGTTCTATCCCTATATGACTTGATTTGATTTATTTTCTTCTGCATTCATATAAGTACAGCATTTTTCGGTAACATATGTGCTTTTTGACAATGAATCATAAATAATCATTAAGAAGCAATCGTTTCTGTTAAAAAAAAAACCGAAATGATAAAAAATTGCTAAATCATTATAATTCATCAAACATAAAACTATTTTCGGAAGAAGAATGATGCTGATGGTAATGATATTGATTATGGGTGTGGCTCGTTATTCCTTATTCGGAACAACGAGTTTCGTATACCTGGAGATTCGTTAATCCGAAAATGAAATAGGGTTCGTTGATCTGTTAATAAAAAAATGAATAAGGTTCGCTAGCCCAAAAATAAAACAGAGTTCGTTAATCCGAATTTCTTTGTGTATTTTTTTTAATTAACAGAGCCCTGTTGTAAACCAGCTTTTATTTTATTTCTTTTGTTTTGTTCACTGTTGATTTGACAATTGTAGCTGAAATGGTTACTCTGTATAAAGAAGTGAATTAATTTAAATAAATAAATAAATAAATAAATAAATAAACTAACAAATAAATAAATGAATAAATGAAATAAAAAATAGGGTTTTTTTAACGAACCTTGTTTCATTTTCGGACTAACAAACGCCATTCATTTTCGAATTAACGAACCCTATTTCACTTTCGGAGAATCGAACGTTCGGAATAATGAACAGTAGGAATAATGAACCTTCGGAGTATTCGAACCTTCAGAATAACGAGCTGTAACCTAGATCATAATGTTGAAGCTGCTGCGCTATTGATTATGATGATGATGATGATGATGATGATGATGATGATGATGATGATGATGATGATGATGATGGCTACGACGACGATGATGATGATGATGGTGATGACAATGTTGCTGCTGCTGCTGATGATGACGACGATGATGATGCTGATTATGATGATGATGATGACAATGTTGCTGCTGCCGCTGCTCATGATGATGATGATCATCACGATGGTGATGATATTGATGATGATGATGATGATGGCATGGTGGTGATGTAGATTATAGTGAAAATGATGATGACGGTAATAATGATGATAATGGGAATGATGATGATAACGAAGATGAACGAAATCAACAACAAAAAAGCTAAGGATGATTTTAATAGCAATATAGCGAATTCAATAAGTGATAGAGAAATCATTTTTGAAATAATACAAAATATAACAACCATCAAACATATGAAAAGGGAAAAAACAAAAACCTACCGTCTTCATTGTAAAATCATGGCGCTTTGAGTCGTCGCAGAATCTTTCGAAGCGTCGCATTATAAAATCGTCCCGTCACAAACTGAACTGACTTTAACTGTCTATTACGATGATTTTATGTAGAGTGTTTGCATGATCGAGAAACATCTGAAACAAAGAACTTATCTCTGAATCCAGTCAAAAGGGTTTGCCAGTTTTACTTCAGCTGTTCGTAACGATCGCAGAACTCTAAGCAGTGTATACCTTACACCACCCTTTCTCTAGAATGATTTCCCACTGTCTCTGTTTCTGATTTTCCATCCTACCCTGGCGTAGGCCAATCCATTTTCTCGGCCTCCCCTTCTCTTCGATTACACCCCCTTCTCCCCCCCCCCTCTCTCTCTCTCTCTCTCTCTCTCTCTCTCGCTCTGTCTTTCCCATATTCTATTTCTTATTCTTCGCTCAACCATTTCTCCCTTTTCCCCCTTGCTTTGAAAATTTGTTTTCTCCCGGTTCTTTTCTTTAATCTATTCTTCAATAATTTCCCCTTCTTCTTTTTCTTTTGTCGGTTATTTGTTTTTGTTTTTGTTTTAAATTCATTTTTGTTTCTTTGCTGTTTGCCCCTTTTTCCGTGTAGTCCCTTTCCATTGCCATTTCTCTTCCCGCTCTCATCTCTCTCTCTCTCTCTCTCTCTCTCCCTGTCTTTCCCTCTCTCCCCTCACAAACTAAAACCTTGCATACCGCGCACGCGTAGATAGATTGGGTCCTTGCGAATTTCAAAATGTGATTGGCTTCGCATCCCATGCAAGGTGTGACGTCATAACAAGGCTCGAATCATTCCTCACAAAATCGGTTAATAAAAGGGTTTTGTCAATGTTTATTGCGCATTTCTATTCCATTTCGTTGCGGCAACGGGATAATTGGGTCAGGAATAAAGGGAGCATACAAGCATTGAAATATCATTGCCTTTCCATTATGTCCATTGTTGTAATATGATTGAATATTACCATCGACGGTATTGCTAGATCAGGAATCTTGAACCATTTTCATGGACGTATCTGCAAATTGATAAAGAGGCATAATATCATTAAATATTAAATCTAATCAAGTCATCGTTTTAAGCTTTATTCTATCAACAGGATGATCAAAATTGGAACTACAATTTAATCATCCAAAATATTTTTTCATGCAGTACAGCGGAGTAGCGGGATAATATTCCAGCCATCACTTATCAGAGGGCGCAAGGTCTTAATCAGATATTTTCTACATGGCCAATGATTAAGAGTGAGATAGCAGGAGAATTTATATCGTCTTCTGTTCTCGTTCTTTTTCTTTTCTATCTTCTTTCTCCTCTTTACCCCCCCCCCCCCCCTCTTAAAAAAAAAAAATCTTTCTTTTATCTCCATGTAGTATGCGGGGAAGGGTAAGGCTGCTGCCCACATTTTCTCTCTAACCCGGAGAAAATAAAAGCATAACTAAGTTTCTATGTATATAGCCTAAATACGACTTTAGGAATAAAACCAAGGTTTCTCAATAAAAAATAAGACTTATATGCCTACAGACGACCATGTGAATGTATGGGATGTCAGCTTGTTTGTTTGTTTGTATTTTTTTGTTTTGTTTCAAGGGGGTAATTAGCCGGGGGATGGGGTGATACATCTCTCCCCCGATTTTTTTTTTTTTTTTGGGGGGGGGGGGGGGGGGGATGGTGTGTAAAGTCACCCGCCAATCTTTCAGGAAAAAAATGAGGACAAATTATATCAATCTACAATATTCTGTCGTTTCTTTATTCCCTCCTGATCTATTCTAATGCTACAAACAACTATAAACTCATTTAATGAAGATTGTAAGCTATTTTTTTTTCAGAGAATAAGCATTATTTGGTAAACGATAATTTATTTACATTATCCATACACTACTCCTTCATGTTTACTTTTGTTAATGGTGGAGATGTCCATGTTTGCATGAAGGGAGGGCTCAAGCATAATATGAACTTTAATTAAAGGAGAATGCAACCCAGACATCAGTGTGCTTCCAGTGAATGAAGAACAAGAAGAGTAAACAGTGTTAGTTTCAACAAAATCGCACAATTTGTTCAAGAGTTATGAACTTTGAAAGTTTAAATAAATCCTTAATATGGGGATCCTTGAGTTGGCAACTCCACCAGCATCAGTGATGTCATCGTGGACAACTCTCCATACATTTTGTACACAGAATTTCACGTTTTCTTCATTTTCAAGAAAAATAGGAATTAGTTTGATTTGTTGTTTGAGTATGACATGGCTACTTCAATTCTGCAAGCATTTTGGGAAGAATTATGTTGATTCCTGACTTGCAATTTCATAAAAATCACATTTTTTGAAGATTTATGCACAAAATGAATGGAGAGTTGTCCACGATGACATTACAGATGCTGGCAAAGTTGCCAACTCAAGGATCCTTGTAATAGGGATTTACTGAAAATTTCAAAATTCATAACTTTTGAACAGATTGTGCGATTTTGCTCAAACTTTCACTGTTCACTCTTCTTGGTCATCTATTCACTAAGAGCACACTGATACCTGGGTTGCATTCTCCTTTAAACTCGTGATTTTATTTTCATTTCTTCATCATGTGTCACTGCTTGAGGAATTGAGAATCGGAGGATACAAGAGAGAGGGAGATGGGGGGGGGGGCTAATTGGTCTAATGTCACTTTGTCTGATGCCTGTTTGGTCTCATCCCACATCGTCTAATCCCATTTCGCCTAAAACCAGTTCGTCTAATAACCATTTGGTCTAATTGCCACCTAGCCAATTTACCATTTCGTCTAACTTCCAGTTAGGCTATGCCAATTTCGTCTAATGGTCTAACACCATTTTTATCTGATTAGACGAACTGGTAATAGACCAAATGGTCATTAGACGAAATGAGGAAAACTAAGTAGACGAAGCGGCAATTGGGCCATTTGATCATTGGACAAAATGACAATTAGCCCAAGTGGGTATTTAATAGACCAAGTGAGGATTGGACCAAATGGCAATTAGACCAAATTGATAGTAGACCAAATCTGTTTAGCTATAGAGGTGTTAGACGATCAGGGAATTAGACCAACTGGTATTAGACCAAGTGGGTATAAACCAAGGGGAGGACTCGGAGGGAGATTACACTATGAACATGGCGGACAAAGAAAGCGGACAAAATAAACAACCCCTCATTCTACCCTTCACAATGGTTCTGGTAGTCACAAGAACATCCCTTCACTGCTATTGTTTAAAATATTTGGAACAGGTGCCACGTGCATATTCACCTGGAACTACATGATTAAACATAATAGCAGTGAAGGGATGTTCTTGTGACTACCAGAACCATTTTGAAGGGTAGAATGAGAGGTTGTTTATTTTGTCCGCTTTCTTTGTCTGCCATGTTCATAGTGTTAGTGCTGAGATAAAAGGAGGTTCATTATCCAATTCAATCCAAAAGTTATTTGAGTTTAATACAATTCCAATTTCCTCTTAATATCACTTGCATTCCTATTGCACTTAATAACCCACCTCCTCCTCCAACTCTCTTGCATGAGATTTTACTTTTATGAGAATCCAAAGCCTAAAAATTACATATTTTATATAAAAAAAAACTTTCACTTTCGTAATAACAACCAAGTAAATGAATTACGCAATACAGAATATCCCCGCCGGAAGTGTAGATCTTTGGAACTGCGATAATTTTGTAATTTATGGGGGGGGGGGGGGGATGTTCAGTTTGAATAAGTCTGCATAAGCTTTTACAATGAATGAACTTGAAAATTATGTGCAGGGCCCGAAACCCCCACCAACAACCACATCAGACAAAACAGACAGAACCAAAGTCCGCTGTGAAACCTGAGGAGAAGTGCATCCCTCGTTCACCCTAGCTCTCCATGATTAAAAAAAAAAACTTCATAAATTCTGCACATGAACTTCGGAATTATGTTGCAGAAGCCTGCAACCCCATGACCTCCCAACCCCATCAAGCCTCGCTGGCTGCAGTTAGACTGGGGAATCCCCGAAACGCAGATTGCGTAATTGCAGGCCGCGTACATTTGCAGTCTGCGCAATATATGCATGTCCTTGCCAATAGCAAGGCACTGTGCTCCCAACACCTCCTCCTAAGAAAACTGTAACTGCCCAGCAAAAGCAGGATTTTGATACTTATTAACGTAAATCACATCTTTTGTAAAGACTGTTAGTACACCGCAGACTCCCAGTGAAGAGGGAATTAGATGGCGGATGACAAAAAAAAATACCTAGCGGCTGCATTTAGACTAGTAAAGCGGGGAATCCCCGAAACGCAAAAATTGCAAAATTGCAGTAGTACTCAGCACGTAGTAAGCGTACATTTGCAATCGGTGGAATGTCCGTATGGTGCACTGTGTTTGCTATAATATATCAGTGACAACTGAATGAACTAACGGCATTTTATTCTTATTACTAACGTCGAAAGGTTTATTGTAATAAGTGTGGAGAGCCAAGCCAAGCAGTGTATCCTACCAAATCGTACCCAACTGCACTGGCATTGACACTGAATGCAGACATAACTGTGTTAGATCTAACTGTTACACTACTGCCTAAACTAAAGCTGTAAAGGCACAGCTGTGGCCGTGGCACTGCCTATAAACAGATCGGATTTCTCATCGTGAATTTTGCGACAAGTTGGTCTGGTCCCTTGGTCTGGTCTGGCCCCTGGATCTGGTCCGATTCATCATGTCACTCTTTGGTAGTCTGAATAGTGATGAGAATACCCCACACTGGATGTCGACACCAAATAATGGTTCAGAAAGTAAGTACGTATAGTCATTTCTGTTCTATTTCTTCCCTTTCTCTGTGATTTTAGTCAATCTTAGTCTTTGTGAAACACCCATCAGGAAAACATTATTGAATATTTCGTAGAATGGAATCCCCTCCTCCTCAATTAGAAAATATCTGGACAAGAAACTAGGAATCAATTTCGCTTGGCCTAATATCTTTCATCTTTAAAGAGCCTTTTCTCCTCATGATTATTGTATAACGTGTTAATTCTCTTTTTGTCTGTCAATTCGAATTCACCTTTTTTTTCTCTCTCTCTCTTTCTCAAGCTCAGCGGTTTAGGATTTAGGATTTAGGTGTGTGAGGGTGTTTGTGTGTATGTTTTTGTGAGTGCTTTTTTGTTGTCTCTTCTATTTTCAATTTTTTTATATATGCTTTTTCATAATTATACATATTTATTATGTACTAGGGCACCCTCGACCCAAGCTTTTGCTTTTAGAGATGTGTCCTCCAATTATCTATGTAATTACGATGATTGTTTATTATGTCATATTTTGTTAACAGTATCATGAATGTCAATTTGTTGTTTCATTATTTTGCTGTTGATTTGAATAATTGGAAATGAATGTATTTGAACTGAACTGAACTGAAGTAATTATATTTTTCGTCAGATGCAGGTGTTGGTGGAAGCACGTCCCCTCGTAGTTCTTGCCCTCCAGGATTTGACCCAGCTATAAGTCGACCCTCGTCAGGATTGTCCGGTGGTAATACCTCGCCATCCTCCTCACAGCTGGGACTACTCAATACCACACGATATCAAGCCCCTACAGGTAAATCATGAAGGAAATGTCATGTACAGATGCAACTAAATTATCATGTCAAAGGATAGCCTCTGTTTGATTTCTTTTTATAGTTATAGTGATGATGATGATGATGATGATGGTGATGATGTGATAATGATAATAATAATAAAGAAGCTGATGAGTGTAATGATAATGGTGATGGTGCTGATGATTGTGATGATGTGATTTGAAATTTTCTAAGTGATTTACATCATGATATGGAAAAAAGAAGTTATAATTTTGTAGATTAATGGATGGTTTAGAAGGTTTAGAAGGAACAACTCTTATTATATCTCAAGGTGCAACTTGTCTCTTTTATAGCTCAAGATATTTCATGGGAAATTGTATTTGACACAACATATGTTGAGTTCACAAAGAAACAAACAGTATCTTTGGAGATAATGGAGAAAATATGAAATTTTGTGTACAAAACATATTGAGAGTTGTCCTTCTAAACCTGCCAGAAGCAACATTGCCAGTTTGATGATTACCATAGAAATTAAATTGAGACTTTTCAAACTTTCATCATTTTGAAACCGATTTTGATGGAGCTTTTTAAAACTGCTTCTCTCTAACCTCTCTTTTCATTAAAATGGACGTTTTCCCATGGTTTCATTCTCCATTAAAAGGCTCGTTATAATATTCATAGAATGCTATGACCACAATAAAGACATATTGGCCTGAATTTACATAAGAAAATTGTTTTAAAACCTTGGTTTAAACCTGCCACGGACTAACATAAGACAGTGTAAGCAGTGTTTGGAGCCAAAAATGCGTTAAGACTGCATAAAATGATATGAGTTAACTCCTTTCCTGCTCTGAAGAGACAATATGTGCATTGTTATCTGCCTTTTGGACAAGAGGACATGCACATACTATATCCATGGAGGATTAAACCATGGTTTAAATTCAAACTATGATTGAAATATTTACCTCTTAACCCATTCGTGACAGAGGTCAACATTTTATGGTTTGGCCTAATATCTTTTGATGCAAAGCCCTAAAAATAATACCAAATACATGAGCAGAAAGAGCAAAAAATTCTACACAAACTGCACCCATTTTGGTTGCATCAATATTCATTGTTTGATGCTGAATTTTTTTTAAAGGTAAATAAGCATTAAAATCCTTAAATTGGCAATGTGATAGAAAGTTTAGAAATCACCGTTTTCCCCTGCAAATTGGCAACTTTTTGACTTATCATAATTTCTGTCAATTTATATTCATTTCTGATACATGACGTTTTATAAATAAAATGAAGCAATAAGATAAAAATGTTGTTGTTGCCGATTTGAAGAATAAAAGCTGATCAAATTAGGCTTTAAATAATTCCTGTCATGAATGAGTTAAATCAGTTTGGACCATTCTCTTCCACTCTTCTTAATTGCTAGGTTCAGGTGTAGCCATCAGCAGAGAAGATCAATACTACTGCAAAGTTTGCAAGGTCACCTTGTCAGGATCAGAACCAGCTAAACAACACTACGCTGGGAAACAACATCGGAAGGTTCTCCAAGCCCAGGAAGCTGGGCAAAGCACAGGAGATGGATCCACATTGCCCCTTGAGTGTACGATCTGCCAGAAGAAGTTTACTGGTCAGCCATCCGCCAAGCAACATTTTGACAGCAGCAAGCATAAGACAGCAGTGGAAGGTGCTACTGTCTGGGCTCAGCGGCAAGGTCATGGTGGCACAGTGCCTCAAGGAGCACATCAAAGGTCCCCTCCCGGTTTATCCACCGAAGGTATCTTTGAGGCTATAAAGGAAACTATCAATATGCCAACTTCTCCTGGAGCTGGCCAGCCCACTATACCATTAAAGGATGCTGCTATAGATGGGGTTCTGTATCAGAGAAGTTCCCATGGTGCATTGCCAAACTTGGGTGGAGGAGGTCTGCAACAACCCACCAGAAATGCGCCTTTGGCTATCTCTGCTGAGAATTATACTGCGGCAGTTGGTCCTGGTAATCAGCAGCTCAGGCAGCACATTGCCCAGGTTTGCTCCTCTGTGTTAGAGCGCTACCTGATGCAGCTCATCCCAGACCTCAGCGACAAGATCACTGACAAAGTGCTTGAGGAACTCTCGAAGGCCACACCCCTAGATGCCTCAGGTAGAGAGGCAGCAGCAAGGGCGTCACCAAGACAGAACGGCTCTGCAGAAGAACGTCAGGAGTCCATCAGCACAGATCACCAAAGCATGTCCGCTCTTTTCGGGACTCTGTCCTTGAATTCCCTGAACAAACCTTCCTCTCCGCAGTATTCTGCTGTGTGGGATTCCTTGACAGAAAGCAAAAAATAGGTTGATCCTCACTCATAATTATAATGAAGAAGAAGAAGAAGAAGAAGAAGAAGAAGAAGAAGAAGAAGAAGAATGATAATAATGATAATAATGAATTACATTTATAGAGCGTATAATACAAATGTTTCTCAATGTTTCTAAGCAAAAAAAATAGTGCAATAGTAATTAAGAATAACTGACTACAAATGAATATATTACCGAAAAAGAAAATTTAGAAAACAGTTGTACAAGGAAAAAAGAATATGATTTAGGGGCAATGACTGTACTTGACTGGTTGCAAAATGACAAAATAGAAAGGTCCTTGGCCAGAGGGAGGGTGTGGGACAGGATTATTTATTTTATTTTATTCTGTTAATTTATTTTATTGTTATTATTGATAGAATCATCATTGTTAATGTTATTAGCATTATTGTTATTATTATTTTCATTATTACCATTATATTATCATCATCATTGATTATCAATTATTTTATCATTGTTGTTGTTATTGATGTTATCATCATCAATATCTTCATGGGCGAGGGGGGGGGGGCATTTCATTTTGTGGCACCATTCACACTTGCCTGTGTGTTTTAAGACATTGTACCAAAATGTGATTATCTCATTCTATCACTCTATTTTGCTTGGTGCTCTTTTCTTTCAGTTTTTTTTGTTAAAGTAATTAAACCATGGACCTATACCATTTGTGAATGAGACAAGAATATTAGATGAAAATTTTAGTACGAACAGGTGCACTTTCCTTTCACATTCTGACAAGAGGATACTTTTGATGTAAAGAGCATTTAACTCTTTGCATGCTGAATTAATTCTGAGGGGATAATAATGACCATTGTTTGTTTGATATTTTCTTTGAATCTGGTTTTCCTCATTGCACCTATGATACTGATAACTATTCTATGGATGCTACTTGAGCATTGTAGTCATCTGTAAGTCCTAGCAGTACAAAGGTGACAGAAAAAACTAATTATTGCGATTGTTGAATTTAATTGTACGAATGTGCAAAATTGCACCTTTCGCGTGCAAAGGGTTAATACTGGTAATAGAAAAGAATTTTTCTTTGTCATTTCTTTTCATTAGAACTACTGTGTAAATTTGATGAATGAAAAAATTATAAAATGCTATAAGGTTAAACCGTAAGAAGATGTGAATTGAATTAAATTGTATTAACCCATTCGTGACAGAGGTCCACATTTTGTGGTTTGGCCTAATTTTTGATGCAAAGCCGTAGAAAACATACCAAATACATGAGTAGAAAGAGCAAAAAATTCTACACAAATTGTGCCCATTTTGGTTGCGTCAAAATTTGTTGTTTTATGCTGAAAATTTTTAAAAGGAAAATAAGCATTAAAATCCTTAAATTGGCAATGTGATAGAAAGTTTAAAATCACCATTTTCCCCTGCAAATTGGCAACTTTTTGACTTCTCATCATAATTTCTGGTCTGACATAAACATAAACATGAACATAATCATAAATCAACAAAGTGTTAGATTTTTATTGGCATAGTCCTGTGTAAGAGTATTTAAACTAGAGATGATATATTCTATTTTTAATACCATTATGGAAATAACTCTTTAACCCATTCATGACAGGAATTATTTAAAGCCTAATTTGATCAGCTTTCATTCTTCAAATCGGCAACACCAACATTTTTATTTTATTGCTACATTTTTCATATAAAACATCATGTATCTGAAATAAAAAAAATAAATTGACAAAAAGTATGACAAGAGGATAAAAAGTTACCAATTTGCAAGAGAAAAGAGTGATTTTAAACTCTATCACATTGCCAATTTAAGGATTTTAATGCTTATTTTCCTTCAAAAAATTTTCAGCATCAAACAACAAATATTGAGGCAGCCAAAATGGGAACAGTTTGTGTAGAATTTTTGCTCTTTCTGCTCATGTATTTGATATGATTTTCAGGGCTTTGCATCGAAAGTTATTAGGCCAAACCACAAAATGTGGACCTCTTTCACGAATGAGTTAAAAAGTTATCAAGGACAGTATATTGAGTAGGCTAAAGATGCATTCAGATATGATGTGACTTTGTGCCGCCACATTGTGCCGCCACATTTTTTTGTGTACAGGCTTATAGAGTATGGGGCAAAAAAAAAATGCGCACCAATCAAATTCCTAAAGAGTCGGCGCAAAATTGTTGTCAGGAGATTGTTTGTGCAAGTTTTGACAAAACTCTTTCTTATGTGAGAGCCGACGCGTTCATTAGCATAGGTGGTGGCACGAAGCCATATTATGAACACAAAAAATGTACCGGCACAATGTGGCGGCACAAAGTCGCATCATATCTGAACGCACCTTAATTGTGTTTGATTTGTACATAAGAATTTATGGTTCAATTCATTTAAATCATATTTATAGTATGTAAAGGTAGGTTTTCATGAGCACGCAAACGATTCATGAAAGAAGCGGAATGTCGAAGCAATGGCAGAGTCCAACATCGTATTTAAGGTCCAAAAATTCGCCACACATGCACGGGAGTTTGAAAGTGTTGTTAATTGCTCACAATATGCTTGAAACATTCATAAGAAATTTCAAACTATTTTGAAACTTCTGCCAAACTGAAATCGAACAATTGACGATGCTTCCGTACCCCTGTGCATGTTTGGTGAACATTAGAGCCTGAATTACATATGTTGGACCGTGCTATACTTTCGACATTTGCATCCTTCGCAGATCCGATCGTTCGCGTGAGACATTTTCAAAATGAAATTTTCGGTGTAAAGCACATTAGGAAAACCGGTTTCTAATTTGTGGAATGAGCATTAGATCTATAAAATTCAGAACTTTCACATTCTTCATCTTTTTTTTCTCATATCTATATTAAATGGAGAAGTTTCTCCATTTCTTACTGCTCTTGTTGGGTTAACCCATTTGTGACAGAGGGTCCACACTATGTGGTTTGGTTTAATAACTTTTGATGCAAAGCCCCAAAAATCATACCAAATACATGAGCAGAAAGAGCAAAAAATTCTACACTTACTGTGCCTATTTTTGTTGCATCAATATTTGTTTTTTGACGCTGAAAAATTTTCAAAGGAAAATAAGCATTTAAATCCTTAAATTGGCAATGCGATAGATAGTTTAAAATCACAGTTTTTCCCTGCAAACTGGCAACTTTTAGACTTCTCATCATACATTCTGTCAATATATATTTATTTCAGATACATGACATTTTATAAGAAAAATGTAGCAATAAAATAAAAATGTTGGTGTTGCCAATTTGAAGAATAAAAGCTAATCAAATTAGGCTTTAAATAATTCCTGTCACGAATGGGTTAACAAATAAATAGGACACATGTCACACAAAATGCGAACCTTTTTTATACTTTATTTGGACAAGTACCAAGACTGATGATAGTAGAATCAAAGAAAGGAACACAAAACTTTATTATGTACATAGTACCAGATATTCTATGCCCAATATCAATATTCAAGGTCAAAGGTCAATTAAATAGTAGATGAATAGTTAGCACTATATTTAGCTTCACATTGAAAAACTAATGCCATGTGACAGGTAAATGATTGCAAAACATACATTTCTTTAAGTACATGCAATCATGTCCATGCTAGATTACTAACTGAATACATTTTATGATGAAATTGAATACACTTGAGATTTGATTGCAATCATGTTCATGCTAGATTACTAAACTGAATACATTTTATGATGAAATTGAATACACTTGAGATTTGATTGCAACTTCCATACAGAGTGACCAATTGGGAGCGAACTTCGTCTAGCTATGGCAGAAACCTTAATCCTGGCTGGAGCTCATTGGTTGGAGCATACGTTCAAAATGTGAGCTTCAACCAGTCATATCATTCATTTAATTGAGAGGTAGCACTTTAAAACTGTGCAAACATAGTTTATGTAGTATAGTATATAGTAAATATACCAATATGTTACCTTTTTTGCACACTTAGTTTAAGAAATCATAACTGGTTTTAGAAAGAGAAGGTTTTGATCAAAATCCTTGGCTTTCTCGCGTAATATAATTTCTATCTTAATTGCATGCACACAGAAGCATGCTATAATATTTTATATGTAATTTCTTCACCATTCATTGCAAATAGTCATAAGAATACTGATATGCTTTACTTAACATTTGTAAGTTCAGTGAATTTTGACAGACGTCTGTAGTAACAATGGGCATATTTGACTGAGAGGGTTTGTTGAAGAGGGAAACAAGAATTTGTTTAAAGTATACATTCAACTCAGTAAATCATTACTACATATTTTGTGACCAAAACTGATGAATTACATGGAGATATATATTGGCAGTCCATCGATACATCGATGACAAACAACAATCCTTCAGTGTTTTCGTGAGAGACTCCACAAATATACATCTGAAGTCTTTATTCACTATGAATCCAAACCCTAGAGAGCCAGCCACATTCTAGCTTTGTAGTGTATAGTACGCACACACTCTATGTGTGCTAAGAATCAAGTGTGCACACCAATGCTTATGCTACTTGTCGACTTAAGCTGCTACTGGGTTAATGTCTACATGTGGGATAGAGTAGAATTTTTGTTGCATTTGTAGAATATACACGACATCAGCAAATAATGATTAATGTCTACATGTAGGATTGAGTAGAATTTTTTGTTGCATTTGTAGAATATAAATGACATCAGTAAATTATGATTAACAAAGGTTCCCAGTCAAATACACCCATGTATAATTACATGTACTTTGAATACAATAAAGCATGATAACTCTACACAGCACAGACCAATGAAATGCTTTTGAATTAATTGGCAACTAAGGAATGTAATAGAATACGCTGGACGGACAAAATAATATCACAAGATACTGCACATGTGGGACAATTCAAGGAGATAAATGTCTGATTTGCATAAAAGTATGAATTGCATGGCTAACAATTCTTCATATTGCAAATATGAGATTCAACAGTAGAGGGCGACATTTCTTCTGGCTTCCATAGAAAATGTACAGCCAAGCTAACAAATCCCTCATTTGACAAAAATATTGTTCAGGTTTCATAAACTCTCCTGATAATTTTATTAGATAGCATTAGAATTTGGTGCTTCCATTTTCTACGCTCAAAAACTGTAATTTGTATGGGACTTGTTAAGACTCGACCCATTATGTTTGTATGAAAACCGGACGTGCCCTTGTCTGCGCCGTGTGTGGGAAAATGGGAAATATTGCCCTCTACTGTTGAATCTTGTATTTGCGATATGGAGAATGAGACATTGATCTTGATAATGGAGCTTAGTGAAGATGTTCTTGAAACTTTACATTTACATTGTGACATCACCATTAGTAAATAGTAGTGTAAATATGTAGTTTATGGAAGTAGAAAACGATCATGTACCTGTATATTCACTGTAATAATGACATATTTCAGGCTTGCCAGAAATAATCAATTTAGGTGCTTTATCTTTATGTTGTTGTGCGAAAGAACGTGTCCTGAACGCAAAATACAAAAATTCAAAAATTCAAATGTCTATTTTGACAAATTGGAATAGAATTCCACAAGAAGATCTTATATCAATTTACAAGGTCTACATGCTACCCGTGAAATTATCAGTCATTGTTTGAAATATATGGTTTTTAATAATTTTAAATTTTGCGTTATGGACGCGTTCTTTCGCACAGCGACATAAAGATAAAAATGCCTTATCATACTGCCAATAGAATTTTAGCTTCAATGGATATATAGAATGTCTTACATTTATGTGCACGTGCAATGTATGCGATATATCAAGTATTAGGTAGATAGGCAAAATGTGGTGCGGAAAGACGCATTCAGAATGCAAACAATACAGATCGTATGCATTTTGCAATCTTTACGCGTCTTTTTGCACCATACCGTTTTGCTAAGCTACCTTAAGGGGTGTTCAGATATGAGGCAACATGTCCTCACAACATTTTAATGTACAAGTCAATGTGGTGTGAGGCGACAAAAAAATGTTGCCAAGGCAGGACACTTTTTTTTGATGCCTGGCTGCAAAAAGAAAATGCACACCAATCAAATTCCTAAAAAGTTAGCGCAAAATATGCCATGACTTTGTAAAAGTTTTGACAAAGTTCTTTTTTATTTGAGAGTTGATGCGTTCATGAGCATTCATTAACATAAGTGGCGCCACAATGTCGCGCCATATATGAACACTAAAAATGTTGCGGGGACATGTCGACTCGTATCTGAACACCCCTTTACTGACTGTAAATTGCAAATGAATATTTAAAAGCACTATTTCATTAAGCTGATTTTTAACCAAGGGCTGCATTATACATGTAAGAGCCACAAGAGACTGGATGTAAGCGCGAAGTCTGGCTGACATGATGCGTTATTGACTTGACGTGGGCTGCGTCTTGAAGCAGGCTGCATTGTACAATTGCTCAAAACTGGAATCTCGAGTGTACACGGGCGCACAATATGTACAAAACCACTGGATGTGGCAAAATACTTGTCACTGCACTCTAGCCAGGCCAATCGCATACCTCTCTATCTGTACAGGTCTATTGTTCATTGCTTTATTGCAGCATGAATTCTATTCAATTGAACAGTCCCTATGAACACAACGGACAAAGAAAGCGGACAAAATAAACAACCCCTCATTCTACCCTTCATAATGGTTCTGGTAGTCAAAAGAACATCCCTTCACTGCTATTGTCTGAAATATGTGGAACAGGTGTCACATGCATATTCACCTGGAACTACATGATTAAACATAATAGCTGTGAAGGGATGTTCTTTTGACTACCGGAACCATTGAGAAAAGGTAGAATGAGAGGTTGTTTATTTTGTCCGCTTTCTTTGTCCGCCATGTTCATAGTGAATGCAGCCCGCTTCAAGACGCAGTCCACGTTAAGACAAAAGCGCACAGTGTGAGCCAGGCCTCAGAGGCAATATAGATTTGTCACATATGTAGGAGAAGCAGTCTTCATATTTCCTTTTCATATGCATGCATATCTACAATTTTATGATTGCCTTTTCTCAATTAAAAAAGTGAGACATCCACACTACATTTGCTTTCTCCAAAATAATATTGTGTTTGTGTTTTGATCTATGAAGTTTGTTTCCTGCTACATCTACATTTACAAAACTGGTAAGTGTCTTACTACTTGATTCTACAGTTTATTTCCATTTCAAGGGAAGAAAGTCAAGTACTGGGAACAGTGAAAGAGTGCTTGTGAGCTTTCTCTTTTATTCCAAGCAACTCATTGATCATAGCAGTGAGGCGAGAAAGTAGAAAAGTTGGAGGGCAGAGTATCTTTCGAGAACTGGGTGAAGTCCTAAAAAGGACTGTAAACCAGAAGAAGTGAGAGGATTGAGTTGGTGGAGAGATGAGGAGGCTTGAGTCGGCAAGAGGTAAGAAGACTTGAGAGAAGACTTGATGTTTCGGGCAGCTTGACTGTCCGTCTTCAGGAGTGAGTGTTCGCAGTCAAGCTGCCCGAAACATCAAGTCTTCTCTCAAGTCTTCTCACCTCTCGCCGACTCAAGCCTCCTCATCTCTCCACCAACTCAATCCTCTCACCTCTTCTGGTTTACAGTCCTTTTTAGGACTTCACCCAGTTCTCGAAAGATACTCCGCCCTCCAACTTTTCTACTTTCTCGCCTCTCTATTTCACCTCCATCTCTATCCACTTTATCTATAGTCCCTTAGGACTTACCACATGGTGAACCGTAAAACCCTTCCTACGAATATCCGTACCACCATGGAAACCTTCAAACATCATCTTGATCATAGCAGTAATATAACATGAAAGAAAGGGATTACTAACACTTGAAATAATACGATCAGAAAAATTCTTATTCCCTTGGAGTGAATTTGTCTTGTTGCACAATTTTGGGGAATTCCCATGTTCCAATAGCTGTAATAGTTTTCTTTATTCTTTTTGATGTTTGGCAAGATTTACTCCCATGTGCTGTTCAAAAATGGCATAATTCCAAAACCTGACAGGATACAGATGTTCCAATTTTGTACCATTCAGAATGTTTTCATGGCAGCTTCTCTCACAAAAACGTTGCAAAACCAGAGCCAAACAAGCATTAAATCAAATTCATTTCAAGTGCCATTCTTGAAATGGTGACAGAAGCTTTAACCCATTCGTGACAGGAATTATTTAAAGCCTAATTTGATCAGCTTTTATTCTTCAAATTGGCAACACCAACATTTTTATTTTATTGCTACATTTTCCTTATAAAACGTCATGTATCTGAAATGAATATAAATTGACAGAAATTATGATGAGAAGTCAAAAAGTTGGCAATTTGCAGGGGAAAACGGTGATTTCAAACTTTCTATCACATTGCCAATGTAAGGATTTTAATGCTTATTTTCCTTTAAAAAAATTTCAGCATCAAACACCGAATATTGACGCAACCAAAATGGGCACAGTTTGTGTAGAATTTTTTGCTCTTTCTGCTCATGTATTTGGTATGATTTTTAGGGCTTTGCATCAAAAGATATTAGGCCAAACCACAAAATGCGGACCTCTGTCACGAATGGGTTAAACAACCTGGTCATTGTAAACTGGTCCTATTGTAAAACAACAAAAACTACCAACCAAAAATACCAGCAAAATAGTAACGTCAACATCAATGCTTCCTTATTTCTAAATCTAAACTTCTAAACAATGCTTGCCGTAGAAAGGTGGCTTAAAAGTAATAAATCTTGTATCTTTAACATGTAAGACATAAATTTTGTTGTACTCCCACTACTTTGATATCGGATGCACAATACGCACAAGAAATCACAGGAGGGGAAGCAGCAAAATATTTCTGAACCAATATAAGCCTGCAACATTTACTGTATTGAACTTAATTCCCAACAATATAGAACAGTCAATGGGACCTCAGATTCTGGGCTTGAAAGTCAATATTCCACAAATTTTGCAATAAATAACTGAATATGGTACATGTACATACATGTGAACATTGGTAAGATATGCTCTACATCACAACACACAATATATACATAGCTTTATGTCTTCATTATGTACAATATCATATTATTTATGTACAAGGTGGATTGATTAAAAAGCAAATCAATGCTATCTTTCTCACTCCTTATTGTGAGTAATCAAATACACAAAATATTAACTTATAATGCATTATGGAATAAGAGTTGAACTCAATAATCATTACTCAAAATTAATCTTTTTCATATCTCAAAAAAAAAAAAAAAAAAATCATAAGTCCACTGACATAATACATTGATTAAAAGCCAACATGCACACTCCGATTTCTGGAAATCTATATGACAAGTTTTTTCATGATCAATAAAATTGCTTTTGAAAAAACTTTCAGATGAGATATAATGCCTTTTATTTGGGTTCATATCTGGCATCAATGCAGGTTTTCTAAATGCATTATGCTTGAATAATTTTCACTATGCCTAGATTAAATCTATCAATACAATGAAGCTCACATTTGCACCGACATTGTAGCCACGCATCAGCCATGCATTTTTGCTCTAATTATAATAATCTATGAATGATCTGTATCAACATTATGGGTTTTCAGAACTGTATATTGTGGATTTCAAATTTTGGTCCATTTACTGACCATGAAATGTCATATACAATGATAAATCTTGCATAGAGAGAAACAAAAGAATTATTGGTCAGAATTCAAAAAAATGGTTTAGATCTAGACCATGGTTTATGCAGATTTCGTGGTGTGTTTAATTTACCGCATACACTTGAAAAGGTCCAATAAAGAACGAACATGTTTGGCAAAGGGCGCTAAATTCACACTTGTTGCTTAGACCGCGATTTATGTAAATTTACTCACGGTTTATTCAAATTAATTTGAATAAACCACACTTATATCACAAAAGCTGCATAAACCGTGGTCCAAATCTAAACCACCTTTGTGAATTCTGGATATCACGTTTTCCAATAAATTAGTGCAAAATCTGAAGAGAGAAGGAGAGAGAGAGAGAGAGAAAAAACAATGTAGAATAAAAGAGGGGGAGAGAAAGAATAGTCAAATAATACAGAAAAGGATACAAAATAGAGAAAGATCAGTGAAGAAGGCAGTCTTACTCCTGGTTCTCGCCAGTATATAACACCCATGGTTCCAATACCATGCGTAAAGGGTAACAAGGGTAAACAAATATTGGAGTATATATTCCTAACAATAATGATAAATGTCACAGATTGTTTTGCTTTTTGGCAATGTATTTTTACTTTTATGCCATTAGTAGACAACTCCTGCTTACCAAGAAGTATTTTTCATCCTTTTACTATAGCATATACTGCCGTCACACCTAACTTTAGGTGTTATTCCGTAAAACTTCCGAAACTTCCACGCTTTGCGCAGAGTGGGAACTGTGTGTGGATTTTTTTCTAGGGAGAACCCTGGTCTTACTGAGTAAATCAAAGAAGATCTGATAATGGAAGAGAGAGAACACACAGAGAGTTAGATGTATAAAAAAATGATCAAAGAAAAAGTACGGAACAAATTAATGAGTATGGGGTGAAATCGTGTCAGAGTTGGAGAAAGACCAGAAAAGGCTGATTTTTTATAAATGACAGAAATAAAACAAGATTTGTAGTTAATGGGAGAAAAAGAGAGAAAGAGGAAGAGAAGGTGAAAAGATTAAACACCCACATACATGTATAAAATAGAATGTATAAGAGCCCGTTTACACCGAGCAACAGGCCGACCCAAATTTAGATGTAAACGCACGCGGACCCAAATGCGGTATTAAATGCGGGTCCGATGCGGACTCGCATTTGGACCAGCTCAGGAGGTAGTTTCAGGCCGGCCCGAGGCCGGCCTAGTTTTGGTGTAAACGCACGCGGACCCAAATGCTGTACCAAATGCGGGCCCGAGGCTGGCCTAGTTTTGGTGTAAATGCACGCAGACCCAAAAGCGGTACCAAATGCGGGTCCGCTTTTCGCGTGCCCCTCAATCAAAATCGTTTTTTTACATGCAGAGCGTCGCTACCGGCAAAACATTTACATTAATAGGCCGGCCCAGAATAGGCAGTGTATTTTTTTTAACGCACAAAATTGCGGTACCGAGTACCGCAATTTGGGCCGGCCGAGGCCGGCCCCACGGTGTAAACGGGGTCTAAGATATTTTCCATAACATCCAACATTCCAAATGTTCAATATTTGATACATACACGTACCTCAAACATATCCATCTAGCTACTAGATAGACATGTACAATGAACCTTTATCATGAAAAAAAACAAAAACCATCGATTATGATGCAACCTCACACAAACACACACACACAAATATTATTGTCATATCAGGGCCCTGTAACATAAAAAATACAATCATCTTACAATTGATATCAGTTGTAAGTCTATGGCAAACCATGTACTAAAGAGTTACAGTTGATCGTAAGATTGATTGTATCTCTTTATGTTACACCCCCAGATTAGATCAAACAAAACAAAATTCTCTTAAATTTTTACTTCAAGGAGCCTTCATCAATGGTACTGTACTGTTTACTAGCTTTGCTTTATAAATATCAAACGGGGCTTTAAGAAGATTAGCAAAACAGTGTGGTACAAAACAACACATGCGGAATGCAAACAATGCAGTCAATATCATGCATTCCTGATGCATCTTTTTATACCACTTCATTTTGCTGGGTTACCTCTTAAAGAGAAGTGTGAGATCTAGGAAAGGTGAAAAATAACGTCTGAGCTTTCTCATTCTTTCCATGTCAGTTGGGAAGAATATCATAGTAAAAACATCCCCTAGAAAGGATTGCTCTTCAAATGCGGTCTTATTGAAAATATGACATGAAAAAGCTGAAAAGTTTGGGGTAACATTCATGCCAGATTTGTGTGTGGTCCCATATACTCATTTCCTTGTGCAGTGCAAGTACCTTTTGGGGAAAGTGAATTTCTTTGCACTTAACTTCAATAATCTCCAACTCTCACACTAGACACCCGTGTTTATATACAAATAATTTAACTCTCCTAATTGCTTTGGAACAATGTCTTTTATGTTATGTAACTCCGGTTTATCTTTTAACCCATAGAGGTACAGTGTCACCTTTAGGAGACGTTTTTGCAGTATCTGTTGGTCCAAAATGGTGGGCAGTGCATATCATACATGAGCAGAAAGAGAAAAATTCACTGAAAAATTTGAGTCCATCTTCAATAAAGTAGAATGTGGCGTTCTCGAATCAGAGCAATTTAATTGTAACTAATCATTAAACTCTCGAAATTGGCAATGCAGTGAATATTATATAATCACTCTTTCCATGTTCAAATTGGCATTTTTTTTTTCAATTTTACAATTATAAGTCATTTTGGTTCATGTTATATCCATATTTATTTTCTTCAAACTATGTAAGAGTGGACAAAAAATAATAGTTGTTGCCAATTTGAGGATTGAAGATGATTAATTTTGACCTCAAGATAGCTCTGTACTTCTATGGGTTAACGTAGGGCGCGTGAGTGATATCAACTTATTGAAAACAGAAAGATCTCATGTTGGATGAGATTTAATAAAGACACAGTTGGTGTTTGGGATATTGTCATTATTTCTGGATCAAACCTCTTGCTTGCGGGTAAAGCTGTGAATTAGTTCCTGGTTTGGTAACTGCTTTGTGCCTGCAAGATCCAAGTATAACAAATCGGAGAAAGACAAGTTAAGGGTACTGTATATAAGTCAACATTTAAAGGCATTGGCTAACTTTGTGAGAAGCTGATTTAAAAAATTCTCAAACTAAGATGAAACATGTGTATGAGTACTTGTATTTGTACTCAAAAACCCTGAAACCAACCATAATTTGGAATGAAAAAGTGTAAGTTAGACACAAACGGCGATTTTATTATCCTTCGTCTCACGAGACTAAGAGGACCACTTTGCTTGAATTTGAAAATGCCGTTATGTGCCTCCCGCCGTGTGATTCGCCAATACACATAGTACGGTAAGGTGAGTCATACGCGCATGCGCACTCCTTATGTCTATTCTGTGCAACCAACCCTCGTATAATTTTCAAACATTGGTTCACATTTTTTATATTTAAAAATACTTCCTGTGGATATTATAATTTGAAACTTTCAGACTGGTATTTTTACACTATAACCCTTATGTTTATCCCATTTTCAAGTAACAAAACAAGATTTTTTAAAATCATAACAATGTTAACCAATGTCTGTTTTTCTGGAAAGAAAAAAAATATATGATTGGGGGGAGGAATAACTATAATTCAAACACTTTTCATGAACAACTTGGTTGGTTGGTTGCAAAAAAAAACCAAATCATTTTTTGAAGTGTTTGTTGTTTGCATTAATTCTTTCCCCACTTTGGTCAGATTTTCGGATATGCAATGGTATGAATTATTTGACTTTTGTCTGATATACATTATCTATAGAACATTACACAAGAAAAATTTTGTATTTCAAAAATGCTACTTTTGGTTAACAAAGAGTTCATGTAGTTGTCATTCAACCTTTATCACTCTAATTTCTATTAAACATTCTTCAGCTCAGTCTCACATGTAAAACTTTGTGTATTTCAGTAAAAGATAAAATAGGCAGAGTCGTGAAACCAGCAATGAACTATCTTTGCTACTTAAAGTGGCTCCTTTTGGCAACTGTAAAATGAATACTTTTTTCTCTTAAATCGGAAGAAAATGACTTACTTGGATTTGACTTTGTCCTTTTTCAGCTTCGTCTTGGCCTTGAAAACTTCAGGTCTGCAGATATGAGAAAAGAAGAAAATGATTACTTTCTGCAATCTTAGGGATATCCCCATGAACAATTATCTATCTACTGATAGAGATTTGGTTTAGGGTTAGGTAATACAGTCTATTAAAGTTAGGCATACATTGTATGTCAAGGTAAAGTTCTAGTTTCAGGGAACAAGTAGGAAACATTTGATCACAGAACACCTACTTCAGCATGGTTCTCTGCAGTACATAACACCCATGGTTCCAATACCATGCATAAAGGATTTCAGACAAGGAAGAACCATGTGTGAAATTGCTGCACCATGCGTGGCAACAAGGATAAAAAAATATTGGAGTATATATTCCTAACAATAATGATAAATGCCACAGATTTTTTTGCTTTTTGGCAATGTATTTTTGCTATTATGCTATTATTAGACAACTCCTGCTCACAAAGAAGTATTTTTCATCCTTTTGCTATAGCATATACTGCCACCACACCTAACTTTAGGTGTTATTCCGTAACACTTCCAAAACTTTTGCGCTTTGCGCAGAGGGGGAACCGTGTGTGGATTTTTTTCTAGTGAGAACCCTGTACTTCAGTAGCTTTAATTTGTTATTGAACCTTTTATATTTATACATGTACATGTATCATTACTTCTTCCTGTTTGTCTATTAGTAAATGCATACTTTCTCCTCTCGTGCTCTCTATTTGTCTAGGTGATCCTTGCTGTACTTCTAGATCAAGATCATCCCTATCAGCCTCTAGAGCCATTGGCACTACTTATTCACCCCCCCCCCCCCTCTCTCTCTCTCTCTCTCTCTCTCTCTCTCTCTCTTCTCCTCTCTTTCTCTCTCTCTCTCCTCTCTCTCTCTCTCTCTCTCTCCTTCATATCTCTCTCCCCTATACTCATGGTACTTCCACAGAATCAGCTCAACCCTCAGAGAAAAAGCCTTTATTTATGCAGCACCATCCATCGCTCTGGAATGCTCTCCCACTGAGGATCCGATCAGCAGAATCGCTAGAAACATTCAAAAAGTATCTCAAATCATACATGTTCACATCGTATTTTAGTTAAATATTTGGTTGATATACACTCATATATATTCACATGTTCATTTACATATGCATTTTCCTTCTTTCTCTCTCTTTCCTTATCTCTTTTAATTCTTATATCCCTCTGCGCCTCTGAATAGTTAACTAGATCGATGGTGCATTAAAAATGCTGTATTTATTATTACTTCTTGATCCAGATCATCTTCATCCTGCAGTGCTGTATCTAGAGCAGCTTGTACCCTAAGTACCATCTCCCCCCCCCCCTCTCTATCTCTTCTCCTCCCCCCCCCCCTCCTCCCTATATTTCATCCCAGGGAAAAAATTAATTATTTTTTTTCCAGGGCTACTCTTTGAGCCCACCCACCCAAATTTTCTACATTGTATTACAGTTTACATTGGACCCTATGAGAATTTCAGGGGCTCTTTTTTAGTGTTCCAGGGCTCTTTTTGCCGTTTCGGGGGCGAATTCGCCCCGAGCCCCCGTGTATTTTTTTCCTGTTTCATCCTAACCCGTCCCTCTCCATGTACTTACTGAACTTCTAGATCCAAATCATCTTCATCCTGTAAGGCTGCATCTAGAGCAGCTTGAACCCTTGGAGCAACCGACGGTCCTTCGTAATCTCTTGTTGTCCTGTTTGGCATATCAAGGTCTACGGACAAGATATTCTCAGCCTGTAAATGACAGATAATTACATGCCACAAAATTTTGTTAAGTACATAGAGACTTGCAGATGTATATGTATTAGGTGCTGAATAAATCAATTTATTATCATTAAATGTACAACCATTAAAATCATCCTCATCATTTTCACCATCACAACCATCATAATCACTATCATCATCATCATCATCATTGCTACCACCACCATTATCATCATCCTGACAATCATCATCACCACCATCATGACCATCCAACCATCATCATCCTTATCTTCCTTCTTCATCTCCTTCTTCTCTTCCTCATTATCATTGCCACATCACCACCACCACCACCACCACCATAATTATCAACATCATCACCATCATCAACATCATCACCATCATCATCATCACCATCATCACCATCATCATCATCATCATCATCACCATCATCATTACCATCATCATCACCATCATCATCATAATCATCATCTCATCATCATTATCATCATCATTATCATCATCATCATCATAATCATCATCATCATCATCATCTCCATCACCACCATCATCATCATCATCATCATCATCACAATCACCAAAACCATCAAACACAGAACACTGAAGTATTCACAGTAGACAAATCTTTGGATATTCTAAGCCTGCCAACATTTGAGAACTATAAGATACAGCAACTGACAGGCATTTATGAAAAGATTTTATGGGTTCCTTTGGTTCGTATAGATGTATGGTTCATACATACCTTATATCGTGGGTTTCCACCCATTTGAGCTGCCATGCGAGCGTAGTCTGCGATGGGACGTCTGTTACCTACAGCAGACACCGGTCTCTTAGCCATCTGTTGGGGTCTGTATCAGAGGAAAAGCAATCATTACAAGTCAACAGGTAGAGCGCTAGCAAAGATGAGAAATGATTTGCCAGATTTCTATGTTTCTGATTACAAAGGGAAAGAAATATCCTAGGAGGAATGTCACATCAACAGGATCGCACTAGGTATGCTCTTATGTTCAAAATAGGAGAAATGCATCTGTGTGCATTGCATTTTCTAAAGCAGACATGGCACACAAATCTATTTCTCCTATGGAGGTGCCAATTAGTTGCTGGAGAACGTTACCAAATTTCAGTTCTTAGATCTGTAATAAACTTACCCTTCAACCTTAGCTAGAGGGGTCAGTAACCATTTGTCACTACAGAACACCCATAGTTAAGCAGAATGTTACCAAATTTCAGTTCTTTCACCTGTATCAAACTTACCCTTCTGCTCTAGCTAGTGGGATCAGTAACCATTCTCTGCTACACACCAAGTCAGTAAAGCAGAATGTTACCAATTAAATTTCAGTTCTTACACCTGTATTAAACTTACCCTTCAGCCTTAGCTAGTGGGATCAGCAACCATTCTCCACTTCATACCATCCAAGTCAGTGAAGCAGAATGTTACCAAATTTCAGTTCTTACCCCTGTATTAAACTTACCCTTCAGCCTTAGTTAGAGGGGTCAGTAACCATTCTTCAATACAGACCACCAAAGTCAGTGCAGCAGAATGTTACCAAATTTCAATTCTTACACCTATAACAAAATTACCCTTCTGCTCTAGCTAGTGGGGTCAGTAACCATTCTTCACTACACACCAAATCAGTGAAGCAGAATGTTACCAAATTTAAGTTCTTACACCTGTATTAAACTTACCCTTCTGCCTTAGCTAGTGGGGTCAGCAACCATTCTTCACTACAGACCACCCATAGTAAAGCAGAATGTTACCAAATTTCAGTTCTTACACCTGTATTAAACTTACCATTCTGCCTTAGCTAGAGGGGTCAGTAACCATTCTTCACTCTCATCATCAAAGACTGCTCTTGTTGTTATCTTGGTTCTCTCTTCCACAGGAATGAAATTATCAGCATGTTACCAAATTTCAGTTCTTACACCTGTAATAATCTTACCCTTCTGCCTTAGCTAGAGGGGTCAGTAACCATTCTTCACTCTCATCATCAAAGACAGCTCTTGTTGTTATCTTGGTTCTCTCTTCCACAGGGATGAAATTATCAGCGATAAGCTTCCTGTTCATATCAAAAGAAATAAATCAAGAAAGTAATAATAATAATAATAATAACTTTCGATTTATTTAGCGCATAATAATTAAACCTTAATTTTCTATGCGCTTTACACTAGAAAGAAAAAAGTAGGGTTACATAATTATTTAAGAGGACAAGCACAAACAATAAATTACATTACACTATTGCTGGAAAAGGTATGTTTTTAAAACTTTTTTAAAATCATTAAGAGAAGTTACATTCCTAATAGACAAAGGCAGAGAATTCCACAGAGCTGGGGCTGAAACTACAAAGGATCGGTGTCCATAAGTATGCATATTAAAAGGGTGTGTTGCAAGGAGGTTTTGTGATGAAGATCGAAGTGTACGTATTGATTGTGTCTATGTATAAGATCTGATATATGGAGCAAGATTATTCTGTAATATAACACTGAACAACAACCTTCCACAGGACCCAGCCCAATTTCCCTCTCTTGATGCCTCCAGGCTCTTCTTGAGTGGGATGCAGAAGTAAAGCCTACTACACTAGGTTTTTACTTACACATGTATGATGGGGGGACCATAGTTCGCGCACATTTTAATTTTTTAATGAAGGCAATTTTTGATCCATAATTTCTCAATTTTTACCAAAAATTATTCTGATTTAAATGACACCAGAGGCAAAGCAAAGTTTAGATTTCAAATGGGCACAAGAAGAACATGTTATTTACGAAGAATTCCCGAGATATCGCGATTGCAAAATTCGATGTCGTATCGCACTGCTCTGTACCTGGAAAAGTGTTCCAAAAATAACGAGACCTAACTTCGCGCTGGCCAGTTTTCAAGTGATTAATACAAAATAGAGATCCATAAAAGGTAAGATAATTGCTTTACTAGGAAGGCGAAATGCCACTGAATAATTTGATACCACATTTTACTTACAATTTTGATGACATTGTCTCTCGGAATGAGGAATTCTAGAGCCTTGTCGACAAGTCTATTTTTTGTCAGAACGAATGCAAAACGCTGCCAAATTTGCCGATTTTTCATTCATAATTTCAAAATTCCTTCTCTAATTTCAAAAGAAAAGGAACTTCTGGGGTAATTTTAGGGTGCTCTTTCCGTCGGTGCTACCAGTTTTTCACAATCTTTTCTAGTTTTTTAGATATGGCCCTGTGCGCGAAGTTTGGACCTGCGCGAAGTTAGGTCACTCTGCCATATATACCAGACCTGCCAACCCTGAAACCCAAGAAAGAGGGACAAATGACAAGGCAGAGGCAGAAAATAGGGACATTTCTGAATTTCCTATACATTACTAGACAGATTTTTGCAAAATGAGGGACACAGTGGTATAAGTGGCTCTTTCTTTTACCAAAAAATCGTGATTGTCCCTATTAAATAGGGACAGTTGGCAGGTATGTATATACGCACCTACACAAAAGGGAATGAAGTTAAACAAATAAAACATAACACAATTAGGACACCGTGTGGGAAGCTCCACATGCACACACATCTACAGTACGTTATCTTCAGCACCTTGAAGCAGCACTTATACCGAAAGAAGAAGAAGAAAAGAGCCTGGGATAGGAAAGGGGAGGGGCTGTCTGATCCTCTGATACAAACTGTAAAACTGTCACCCACCAGGTACCGCACAAAGTTTAAAAAAACAAAAACAAAATTTTTTTGTAAAAAAGCCAATGTGAACAGACTTATTTGAGTTTGAGTTCTGGTAGGAGTTCATTTTGAGTCTATTCTAGCTCTTGTCTCTCTCTCTCTCTCTCTCTCTTTCTTTCTCTCTCTCGCAATCTAACCCTACTTGATCTTCTTTCATTCACAAGACTTACTTGAGTTTGAGTTCTGGTAGGAGTTCATTTTGAGTCTATTCTAGCTCTTGTCTCTCTCTCTCTCTCTCTCTCTCTTTCTTTCTCTCTCTCGCAATCTAACCCTACTTGATCTTCTTTCATTCACAAGACTTACTTGAGTTTGAGTTCTCGTATGAGTTCATTTTGAGTCTGTTCTAGCTCTTGTCTCTCTCTTGCATGTTCATCCTGCAGGTCCTGTATATCACTCTTATAGGATTGCAGCTTGGCAAACAACTGAAAAAGTAGAGTGATTAAACAAAAAAATGTCAAACAGGTCAACTGACCATCAACTGACCATCATCTAACCAACCCATTTGGAAAGGCATTTGTCATCAGTGTTAAACAATAGCAACAATTTATGATCACACAATTTTAGAATACATACAGTACAGGGCTATATTAATAGCAGTCAAGGTCAACAAAAAATGTTGACAAACCTTATGAATGTAATGTCTGTGGCTTCCGCAGTGCCAGCAGAATTGAACTGTGGAGTCACTCAAGAAAACACTAAAGGACTGTTCTTTGTCATCATCATAACAATGGACTGCCAATGATTCAAAGTCAACAAACTACAAGAATTGTCACAATTTCAGGAACATAAGAGATAGCAAAATTTTACAAATCAATACTAAACAAACTCACGAAACAAAATTTGAAATTGAAAAGAACTATTACATGGCAATGAACCGATACAATTAACACCTTACAGTAGTAATTATCAATGAAAGGAATTTTTCATCTTAGGGTTGGTCTTAAAGGTTGAAGTGGACCTGCTTGACCTAAGACATGCAGAAAATGAGAGGACATGCAATACCTGCAGGGTTAATCATGATCTTTTCTCCAAAAGCAAATGTTCGAAGAACTTGTCTAAAGTGACTCTGCTGCACTCACCTTCTTGAGTTTCTTCGTCTTGACTTCTACTTCTTGTTGTAATGAGGAGTATGTCCCTTCAATCTCCATCTGTTTGTCATCTTGTTCCTTCAATTTCCTTTCCATTTCTCTCTCCCGATTCTACAAATAAAACAATGAAGACATAATCATCTTTAATCAGGATCCATTCCATTTCCTTTCCATTTTTCTCTCACAATTCTAAAATCACAATTAATA
>CM057168.1:3545039-3582442 GCA_029962745.1 Echinometra lucunter | reverse complement strand
TGGAGGAAAAGCAATCATTACAATTCAACAGGTTGAGCGCTAGCAAAGATGAGAAATGATTTGCCAGATTTCTATGTTTCTGATTACAAAGGGGAAGAAATATCCTAGGAGGAATGTCACATCAACAGGATTGCACTAGGTATGCTCTTATGTTCAAAATAGGAGAAATGCATCTGTGCACAGTCCTTTTTCTAAAGCAGACATGGCACACAGATCTATTTCTCCTATGAAGGTGCCAATTAGTTGCTGGAGAATGTTACCAAATTTCAGTTCTTAGATCTGTATTAAACTTACCCTTCTGCCTTAGCTAGTGGGGACAGTAACCATTCTTCACGACAGACAACCCAAGTCAGTGAAGTAGAATGTTACCAAATTTCAGTTCTTACCCCTGTATTAAAATTACCCTTCTGCTCTAGCTAGTGGGATCAGTAACCATTCTTCGCTACACACCAAATCAGTAAAGCTGAATGTTACCAAATTTAAGTTCTTACACCTGTATTAAACTTACCCTTCTGCCTTAGCTAGTGGGGTCAGTAACCATTCTTCACTACAGACAACCCAAGTCAGTGAAGCAGAATGTAACCAAATTTCAGTTCTTACCCCTGTATTAAACTTACCCTTCTGCCTTAGCTAGTGGGGTCAGTAACCATTCTCCACTACATACCACCCAAGTCAGTGAAGCAGAATGTTACCAAATTTCAGTTCTTACACCTGTATTAAACTTACCCTTCAGCCTTAGCTAGAGGGGTCAGTAACCATTCTTCACTACAGACCACCCAGAGTAAAGCAGTATGTTACCAAATTTAAGTTCTTATTCCTGTATTAAGCTTACCCTTCTGCCTTAGCTAGAGGGGTCAGTAACCATTCTTCACTCTCATCATCATCAAAGACAGCTCTTGTTGTAATCTTGGTTCTCTCTTCCACAGGGATGAAATTATCAGCATGTTACCAAATTTCAGTTCTTATACCTGTATTACACTTACCCTTCTGCCTTAGCTAGAGGGGTCAGTAACCACTCTTCACTCTCATCATCAAAGACAGCTCTTGTTGTTATTTTGGTTCTCTCTTCCACAGGAATGAAATTATCAGCAATAAGCTTCCTGTTCATAGCAAAAGAAATAAATCAAGAAAATAATAATAATAATAATAATAACTTTCGATTTATTAACGCATAACAATTAAACCTTAATTCTCTATGCGTTTTACACTAGAAAGAAAAAAGTAGGGTTACATAATTATTTAAGAGGACAAGCACAAACAATAAATTACATTACACTATTGCTGGAAAAGGTATGTTTTTAAAACTTTTTTTAAAATCATTAAGAGAAGTTACATTCCTAATAGACAAAGGCAGAGAATTCCACAGAGCTGGGGCTGAAACTACAAAGGATCGGTGTCCATAAGTATGCATATTAACAGGGTGTGTTGCAAGGAGGTTTTGTGATGAAGATCGAAGTGTACATATTGGATTGTGTCTATGTATAAGATCTGATATACAAGATGGAGCAACGAGCAAGATTATTCTGTAATATAACACTAAACAACAACCTTCCACAGGACCCAGCCTAATTTCCCTCTCTTGATGCCTTCAGGCTCTTCTTGAATGGGATGCAGAAGAAAAGCCTACTACACTAGGTTTTTACTTACACATGTATATACCAGACCTGCCAACCCTGAAACCCAAGAAATAAGGACAAATGACAAGGCAGAGGCAGAAAATAGGAACATTTCTGAATTTCCTATACATTACTACAGACAGATTTTTGCAAAAAGAGGGACACAGTGGTATAAGTGGCTCTTTCTTTTACCAAAAAATCGTAATTGTCCCTATTAAATAGGGCCAGTTGGCAGGTATGTATATACGCACCTGCTCAAAAGGGAATGAAGTTAAAATAAAACATAACACAATTAGGACACTGTGTGTGAAGCTTCACATGCACACACATCTACAGTGCGCTATCTTCAGCACCTTGAAGCAGCACTTATACCGAAAGAAGAAGAAAAGAGCCGGGGATAGGGAAGGGGAGGGGCTGTTTGATCCTCTGATACAAACTGTAAAACTGTCACCCACCAGGTACCGCACAAAGTTTAAAAAAAAACAAAAAAAAACACATTTTGTAAAAAAGCCAATGTGAACATTTCTCCATGCCTACTGAACGCAATATAGAATTGTTGATACAATAATGTGTGAGCAACAAATTTCCGATAATCCCAGTTCTTAATTTCTACCTCTTTCTCTCTCTCATTCCCTTTCTTTCTCTTTCTGTCTTTTTCGGTTTCTGCTCCTCCTTCCCTACCCCAATCTTACTTTATTTCTTTATGTGATCAAATAACTTACCTAAGTTTGAGTTCTCATTATGAGATCATTAAGTCAGTTCCAGTCTCTCCATCTCTCTCTTTTCCTCTCTCCTGCAACCCAACCCTACTTTACCTTCCTTCATTCACAAGCCTTACTTGAGCTTGAGTTCTAATGTGAGTTCATTTTGAGTCTGTTCCAGCTCTTTTCTCTCTCTCTCTCTCTCTCCCACCACCCAACATTACTTTTTTCCTTAGTGTACTCACATGATTTTCTTTAGTTGAGTTCTCTTATGAGTTCACTAATTTTGAGTCTGTTCCAGTTCTTCTCTCTCTCTCTCTCTCCTGCAACCAACCCTACTTTATCTTCTTCAATCACAAGACTTACTTGAGTTTGAGTTCTCGTCTGAGTTTATTTTTATTCTATTTCAGCTCTTGTTGCTCTCTCTCTTTCTATTTCTCTCTTCTGCAATCCTACCCTACTCTATCTTCTTTCAATTACAAGACTTATTTGAGTTTGAGTTCTGGTATGAGTTCATTTTGAGTCTATTCTAGCTCTTGTCTCTCTTTCTTTCTCTCTCCCGCAATCTAACCCTATTTGATCTTCTTTCATTCACAAGACTTACCTGAGTTTGAGTTCTCGTCTGAGTTTATTTTTATTCTACTTTAGCTCTTGTTGCTCTCTCTTTCTATTTCTCTCTCCTGCAATCCTACCTTACTCTATCTTCTTTCAATTACAAGACTTATTTGAGTTTGAGTTCTGGTATGAGTTCATTTTGAGTCTATTCTAGCTCTTGTCTCTCTTTCTTTCTCTCTCCCGCAATCTAACCCTATTTGATCTTCTTTCATTCAAAAGACTTACTTGAGTTTGAGTTCTCGTATGAGTTCATTTTGAGTCTGTTCTAGCTCTTGTCTCTCTTTCTTTCTCTCTCCCGCAATCTAACCCTACTTGATCTCCTTTCATTCACAAGACTTACTTGAGTTTGAGTTCTCGTATGAGTTCATTTTGAGTCTGTTCTAGCTCTTGTCTCTCTCTTGCATGTTCATCCTGCAGGTCCTGTATATCACTCTTATAGGATTGCAGCTTGGCAAACAACTGCAAAAAGTAGAGTATGAAATAATGTCAAATACATGTAGGTCAACTGCCCACTAAGTGACCATCATCTAGCCAGCCCACTTATGGAGAGGGCTTTGGCATCATTGTAACACAATAATAACAATTTCATGATAATACAATCTTAGAATGCATACAGCTACAGGGCTATAAAATATTCAGCCAAAGTCAACAAACACCAAGAATTGTCACAATTTCAGGAACATAAAAGATAGCAACATTTTACAAATCAATACTAAACAAACTAAAAAAAACCAAAAAAACAAAATTGAAATGAAACGGAACTATTAAATAGCAATGATCAGATGCAATAACTGCCTTACAGTAATGATCATCAATGAGAGGAGTTTTTCATCAGGGCATCATTTCATGAAAGTTGTCAGCACTGACAATTTCAGTAAAATCTTTGGTTTTGATTGGCTGAGAAGCACTGATCACTGACTGTTACTATGGTAACTGTCAGTGACTGACAACTTTCATGAAATGGTGCCCCTGGATTGATTTAGGGTTGGTCTTAAAGGTTGAAGTTGACCTGCTTGGCCTAACACATGCAGAAAATGAGAAGACATGCAATAAATGCAGGGTGATCATGATCTCTTCACCAAAAGCAAATATCCGAAGAGAACAACTAAAGTGACTCTGTTGCACTCACCTTCTTGAGTTTCTTTGTCTTGACTTCTACTTCTTGTTGTAATGAGGAGTACGTCCCTTCAATCTCCATCTGTTTGTCATCTTGTTCTTTCAATTTCCTTTCCATTTCTCTCTCGCGATTCTAGAAATAAAACAATGAAGACATAATTATCTTTAACCATGCTTTATTTCATTTCCTTTCCATATCCCTCTCATAATTCTAAAATCATGATTAATAAAGATATGATGAATTGTGACATATTCAATTTCCTTTCCATTTCTCTCTTACAATTCTAAAATCATAATTAATACAAAGATATCTTGGATTTTGACATATTCAATTTCCTTTCCATTTCTCTCTCACGATTCTAGAAATAAAGTAATGAAGACATTATTATCTTTAACCATGCTTTATTTCATTTCCTTTCTATATCCCTCCCATAATTCTAAAATCATGATTAATAAAGATATGATGAATTGTGACATCTTCATTTTCCTTTCAACTCTCTCTGACCATTCTACAATCACAATCAATACATAGATATCTTGCATTTTTGACATATTCAAATTTTTTTCCATTTCTCTCTCACGATTCTGAAATCATAATTAAAACAAAATATCCTGCATTTTGACATCTTCAATTTCCTTTCCATTTCATCTCAATAGAGGGCTCTATCCTTGGTCTACCCTGACCTTGGGAGGTCTATAACAGAGTATTTTGATCCTATCAGATCAAGAGAGGGATCTATCCTTGGTCTACCCTGACCTTGGGAGGTCTATAACAGAGTGTTTTGATCCTATCAGATCAATAAGGGGATCTTATCCTTGGTCTACCCTGACCTTGGGAGGTCTATAACAGAGTGTTTTGATCCTATCAGATCAATAGAGGGATCTATCCTTGGTCTACCCTGACCTTAGGAGGTCTATAACAGAGTGTTTTGATCCTATCAGATCAAGAGAGGGATCTATCCTTGGTCTACCCTGACCTTGGGAGGTCTATAACAGAGCGTTTTGATCCTATCACATCAATAGAGGGATCTATCCTTGGTCTACACTGACCTTAGGAGGTCTATAACAGAGCGTTTTGATCCTATCACATCAATAGAGGGATCTATCCTTGGTCTACCCTGACCTTGGGAGGTCTATAACAGAGTGTTTTGATCCTATCACATCAATAGAGGGATCTATCCTTGGTCTACCCTGACCTTGGGAGGTCTATAACAGAGTGTTTTGATCCTATCACATCAATAGAGGGATCTATCCTTGGTCTACCCTGACCTTGGGAGGTCTATAACAGAGCGTTTTGATCCTATCAGATCAAGAGAGGGATCTATCCTTGGTCTACCCTGACCTTGGGAGGTCTATAACAGAGTGTTTTGATCCTATCAGATCAATAGAGGGATCTATCCTTGGTCTACCCTGACCTTGGGAGGTCTATAACAGAGCGTTTTGATCCTATCACATCAATAGAGGGATCTATCCTTGGTCTACAGATAAATTTGTACAGAAATAGGAACACACAGGTTAAAATGGCAATTTTCTTTTCCACAAAATAGGAATATTCCTATTTAATAGGAACAGTTGGTAAGTATGCAAAGCTTAGCAACTGGCCATACAATGACATTCGCGGCAGATTGCACCGCATGTGCAAGGGATCGCAAAAATCAATCACATGAGCCATCGCTACGCTCTGCTTAAGGAGCCAAGGTTCTACATGGTACTAAGTCTATCTTTATGAGTACAAGCATGAATAATGTTTTACCTTCTCTTCAGCAAGCAGAAGCCTCTGTTCTTCAATCTTTCTTTGTTGTTCGTTGGTATGATCCACAATACTCTTTCCTCCGACCAGTAGTTTGCTCTCCATTGCTTTAATCTTACCCTCCAACATCTCTTTCTGTTGATGTTGTTTCTTGATCTCCTGCTGTCGATGCTGGACCTCAGCTAACAATTTCTCCTTCTCCTGTACAAAGGATTTCAAGAAAAGATATTCACTCGAGATGAATTTTCTCATTCGCATACATATACTTCATGACAAAATTCATTTCATCAACGGCATCAGCATCATAACCATGAACATCATCATCACCAACATCACCATTATCACCATTATCATCATTTCTTTCTGTTGATGTTGTTTCTTGATTTCCTGCTGCCGGTGTTGGACCTCAGCTAACAACTTCTCCTTCTCCTGTTGGAAGGGTTCCAAGAAAATGGAATAAATTCAATCATTAACCTTTTCAAGAGAGATGAATTGTTCTCTTTCTCATAGAGGCTTAATGAGAAAATACAGCTCATCAGTGGCAACAGCATCACAACCATCATTACAGTCATCATAACCATCATCATCATCATAACCATCACCACTATCATAATCGGCATCACCATCATCATCATCATCCTTGTTTTATCAACATAATCACTTCCACAAGCATTCAGCTCATCATCACCATCATCATCATCACCATTATTATCATAACCATCATTATCATCACAATGTTAATCCTGCCGCCACAATCATCATCATCATCTTCGTCATTACCACCATCATGATCATCGTTACCATCATCCTCATCCATCATCACCATCACCATCATCACCATCATCATCAACATCACCATAATCATCATCATAATCATCATGACCACCATCACCATCATTATCATCATCATCATCACCATCACCACCATCACCACCATCACCACCATCATCAATATCATCATCACCATCATCATCATCATCACCACCACCATCATCACCATCATTACCATTATCCATCATCTTTACCTCTGCAATCATTGTCTGATTTGCCATGATTGTCTGTCTCTCCAGATCTAACTTCTGCTGAGCTTCTTTGTACATCTCCTCTTCATCCATCTCATCCCCATCCTCCTCCGTCTCATCTTCAATATCATCATCTCCACCTAGCAAAACACAGATTAGCATCGATCATGTATTCATAAACATTAAAATCATTACACATTTGTGTACTGAAACTCTCTGATAATACCCAATGTTACCTTTAATGTTGTTTCCGTTCTTTTACAGTGCCTCAGTAAACATTTTTTTTTTTTTTTAGATTATGAGTTAAACATATTTCATTTAAAGCTGGGAATTGCTAACTTATAAATGGAACATATACTTGGTTTTTCAGCAGTCATGAAAAAATCAACCATCTACCAAATCAACTCAAAATAAATATCTGTTTCTATTGTAAACTCAATTCATCTGCACTTTCTCTGATTACTTCACTCCTGATACATGTACACCTCTCTGGTAGTCCTGTGAGTGCTATACAGGACCTGATCAAGGGCAGATGTTAGTTCTTTCCAGTACAGTATAAAGTAAGATGTACTATGAGAAGATCTAAAGTTGAGAGCAGGAGTTAACCCATAGCAGTACAGAGCTTTCTTGAGGTCTAAATTAATCATCTTCAATCCTCAAATTGGCAATATAAATTATTTTTTCCACATTTACATAGCTTGAAAAAATGAAGTATGGATATAACATAAACCAAAATGAAATATAATTGTAAAATTGAATCAGAAATTGCCAATTTTGAACACAGAAATAGTGATTATATATTATTCACTGCATTGCCAATTTAAAGAGTTTAATGTTTAGTTACACTTTCTGCTCTAATTGAAGAACGCCACACCATACAGCGATGGGAATGGGCTCAAATTTGTCAGTGCATTTTTCTCTTTCTGCTCATATATGATATGTACTGCCCAACATTCTGGACCAACAGATACTGCAAAAGCGTCTCCTAAAGGTGACACTGTACCTCTATGGGTTAAGCAGAAAAAGTGATAGCTTACACTATCCTTTCTTTCAATCCTGCATAACATACCTCCTTCTCCAGGTTTTCTTCTCTTTCTCTTCTTTCTTCCTCCTATCCCTCCTCCTTTCTTATCCAGTGCTTGCTTTAACCTCTGAATCTCCTCCTGAAACTCTCTCAGCAAGGCATCCTTAGGATCTTCATTGATCTTGGGTTTGTTCTTGATGTTCTTTGCTCTGTTAGCATACCTGGAAAGACAATGTAGATTTCAATGTTAGGGACTAGGTTTGAACAATGTATGGGACTAACAACACAGATCACAACATGAGGGACTATAATCAAACTCTCCCCCTGAAACTCTCTAAGCAAGGCGTCCTTGGGATCTTCATTGATCTTGGGTTTGTTCTTGATGTTCTTTGCTCTGTTAGCATACCTGGAATCACAACACAGATTTTAATGTATGGGACGAGGGTTAAACAATGCTAACAAAAATAACAAGATAAGGGACTTATAACAACACAGATTACAACATGAGGAACTATAAGAAGGAACTCTCTTGGCAAGGCATCCTTGGGATCTTCATTGGTCTTTGATTTATTCGACATTGTGAGTGATCTTCGCTTTCTTCTTGATGTTCTTTGCTCACCTGAAAACACAACATGAAATTCAGTACATTGGAATACGATCAAATAGTGTTAATAAGAAGACTAATGTAAACGGCTAAATGAAACAATGAAAAACAGCAGGGACTGCAATACATGGCATATGTCCATGACTCTCTAAGCAATGTATCCTTTGGTTCTCCATCGATTTTAGGTTCATTCTTGTTAGGTGGTCCGTCATCTATAACAGGTCACCTTTTCATTACTTTTGGATCTGTATGTTAGCATGCCTGAAAGGACAACATGGATTTCAATGCACGGGACAAAAGTTTAAAAGCAGTTGTACAAATTTGAATACTGGGTATGTGTTAAGTAAGCACTAAATTCAATATGTGGGAATAAAAAGACAACATAAAACAGCACATATTTAAATAAATGGGGCCATAACAATGACCTGCAGCTGAAACTTTTTTTCTGGAAGGCCTATGTAGGTTCCTGTTCATCTTGTATGCCTTTCAAAAATTAGAGCAATTCAATCGTAACGAGTCATTATACTCTTTAAATTGGCAATGCAGTGAATATTACATAATCACCGTCTCTGTGTTCAAATTAGCAATTTCCAATTAAATCTTACAATTATAATTCATTTTGGTTCATGTTATATCCATATTTATTTTTTCAAACAACATAAGAGTAGAAAAAAATAATAGTTGTTGCCAATTTGAGGATTAAAAATGATTAAATTTTACCTCTAGAAAGCTCTGTACTTCTATGGGTTAAAAAAAAAGAAAGCAATACAAATAATTTGTTTCAACCATCAACGGAAAACAGTAAGTTGAAAATATAAGGAGCAACTTACCTCAACGTTGTGATGGTTTCATCATAGTTATAGCTGGCAGGTCCCATGTTAGCTACCATGACTGTCTTAGCATTGCCACCGAGGGAGTCCTGTAATAATCTAGTTAGCTTGGAATCACGGTACGGTATGTGGCTACTCTTTCCTGAAAAAAAAAAGAACAAAGATCAATGTGATAAAGTATAACTCATTCTGCATTTCTGTTTCTACATGATTCTATTCTTTTTTTTACAAGGATTAAATGCATTATACGATGCAACCTAGAATTATCTGGACACAGCACATAAACTAACTACACTGCACATGTATTCATGTATGAATGATCATGATTTGCAACTACAGGCAATCACAGGCTATCCTTTTCCCTTTAATTTGATAAACATGTCCAATTCAGTAGATTTTATGGTAACTTGTATAGGAATTTTCAACTTCAAGCATGTTTCACATTTTCCTTTTACAGTGTGATTAACCCATTCATGACAGAGGTCCACATTTTGTGGTTTGGCCTAATATCTTTTGATGCAAAGCCCTGAAACTCATACCAAATACATGTGCATGAGCAGAAAGAGCAAAAAATTCTACACAAACTGTGCCCATTTTGGTTGCATCAATATTCGTTGTTTGATGCTGGAATTTTTTTTTGAAAGGAAAAATAAGCATTAAAATCCTTAAATTGGCAATGTGATAGAAAGTTTAAAATCACCATTTTCCCCTGCAAATTGGCAACTTTTTGAATTCTCTTCATACTTTTTGCCAATTTATATTTATTTCAGATAAATGAGTTTTTATTTTAAAAATGTAGCAATAAAATAAAAATGTTGGTGTTGCCAATTTGAAGAATAAAAGCTGATTAAATTACGCTTTAAATAATTCCTGTCACGAATGGGTTAAATGTAAAGTTTCCAAATAATTTTTGGCTACACTGTATACCAGGGGAGCGTTGTTGTCTGACAAGTTGTCAGATCTGACATCTTTCCTTGATTTTGATTGGCTGAGAAGCATCGTTACTATGGCAACTGTCGATAAAACAGACTTTGTCGGATAAAACATCCGACAAGTCCTTTCATGAAACACTCCCCAGACCTCTCAACCTTTCTGATTGAAAAATAGGGATGATTCCGCTAAAAACTAGGAAAGAAACATCATTTCCCATAGGAGTGTGTAGTAAATTTATCAAGAAAAATAGGACAACCATATCGAAATAAGAGCTTGGAATGGTCAAAATTCAGATTCTTTCCTCCAAATTCAGAATGGTTGGGAGGTCTGTGTATACCATCAGCTGATCATTCACAAGTCAGTTTTAGAATAAGTATACCTACCATCAACTAAAGCTGAGATGACATTCCCAAGAGCTGACAAAGACAAGTTGATCTTGGTCGCTTCTTTCAAACGGTCTCCCTGGTAACAGATAGGGCAAAGGTCAAAGGTAAGGCGGGGTTTTAAAGACAATTTTTTTCCCCTAAATTATTTCATTAAAAAAGTAAGAAATTAAAATCAACATTCAAACACATATACTTTCCTTAAAGGTAATAAGCAGTAGTGGGAAAGGTGGCACTTTGAATATTTAACTACTTTGTTAGGTGGAATGAAAATTACTACATGAACTGATGTAGAATGACTAATTTTGAACAAAGCTGACGTTTTTTTGAAAAATATTTGTTTAGAAATGGCTGAAATATCAACGGAAGATACGTCGAGTTCTCAGCGCGGGCCCGCGTCGAAAATTCACACACGTGTAAACAGTGTGTGTGAACCACTATGCGCCGTTGAGCCGAAAGCATCGGGGTAGATGGTCTGTAGCAAGGGTATAAGGTAACAGTTGATATACGATCATTTGAATTGTTTTACTGAAAATCACCGGAAATCGTGAATAGAATACTAGATTATCTCACCTATGCATCTTTTCATGCAAGCCGAACAATATGAGACTATATTTGAGCAGTTTCATGCCAACTTTCATTTTGCTACCACTACTGTTTATTACCTTTAAATGAACATTTTTAAAAAAAATTAATAGGCAAGCACATCTAGAAAATAAAGGTCTCACTTTTTTTCTTCTCTTCTTTTGATATTATTTTCACTTCCAATAATTCCAAAGCAGTAAATGGAGGCAGTGCAAAATTCAGGTTTGTAAGTCAGTTTTTCCTGGGTATGAAACTTTCATGATGCAGAAACCAGAGACGATATCAGTAAACAGTAGCAGTTGTGAAACTAATTTTTGAGGGGAAAGGAAGAAATTGCAGGTGTGACCATCCATAAACTTAATATCTCTTTTCTCGATTTGAGCTGGAGTCTCTGTAGTTCCTTCGCGCCATTTATCATAACTGGATTAGAATGTGATAGGGGTTAACTTACCGTTGCACCAGTCTTTGCTTGTCTCTCACTACCAGCTAAATTTTTACTAAAAGAATAAAATTGCAGTGTGACCATCTATAAATTTAATATCTCGTTTGAGCTGGTGATCCTATTTCTGCAGTTCCCTTGAGTCATTCATCGTAAAGATATTGGCATGAGATTGGGTTTACTTACCGTTGCACCAGTCTTTGCTTGTCTCTCACTACCAGCCAGGTCAACCAAGTTGAGTTTACCAACTCGTATATGATTCTCACCATCAGGACCGAGCTAGAGGTGAAAAACAAATTACCAAGCCTTGTAAGGAAAATGTTTTTACATTTTTGTCCCCCCCCCCCAAAAAAAAAAAAAAAAAAAAAAAAAAGAAGAAAAAAAAACTGATCATGAAAATTATTATTTTTCTGTCAAGAGGCTCCTTCAGACTTCATCTTCAGAAAATGAGCACACGTGCTCATTCAGACTCGATATGCCTAATGGGGTGTTGCAAGAACGTTGCAATTGATTGCAAGTAGCAACTGATTGTCACTGGCCAATCAAAATCATTGTTGCATGCATGTCTTCTTAAAAGGGCAGACCCTGAGCCAATCAGAATGGTTGTTTCAAAATTAGCAATTATTTGCAATTGATTGCAACATTCTTGCAACACCCCATAAGATATATCAAGTTGAGCTTACCAACTCGTATGGTTCTCGGCATCAGGACTAAAGTATGTCAAAACAAATTTATAGAACCATGAGAGGAATCTATAGGAAAAATTACAAACTACAAAATCAGCTGAGGAGTTTTTTTTTAGAACTTTGTTTTAAAAAAAAATCATGGAAAAAAAAAAACAAATCATGAATATTATATTTGTCATTGGATACTGCTGACTGTCATCTTCACAAAGCCCATTGCTCATCCATGTAAAATACCTTTAAGACTTCATATTCCCAAGATCTACAAAGTTGAATTTACCTATTTAGCCCTCCCTGTCAGAACCTAGCTAGAACCTAACATTAGAGACTGATCTATGCAAGAAGATGAAGGTGTAAATAAAGGCAGAGGTACATGAAATTAATTTCTATTAAACTTAACCCATAGAAGTACAGAGCCTTTTAGAGGTCGAAATTAATCATCTTCAATCCTAAAATTGGCAACAACTATCTTTTTTTTCCACTCTTACATAGTTTGAAAAAAATAAAATAGATATAACACGAACCAAAATGAATTATGATTGTAAACTTTAAGCAGAAACTGCCAATTTGAACGTGGAAATAGGGATTATATAATGTTAACTGCGTTGTCAATTTAAAGACTTCAATGATTTGTTATATTTAAACTGCTCTAATTAAAAAAACGCAACATCATACTGCATTGAAAATGGTTTCAAAATTTTCAGTGAATTTTTCTCTTTCTACTCATGTATAATGTCTCATGCCCAGCACTCTGGACCGACAGATACTGCCAAAGTGTCTCCTAAAGGATACATTGTACGTCTATGGGTTAACAAATCTCAAGTAAAACTGAGATCAAGTTCGATCAAACACAACTCTTTACAAGACACAGGGCCCTTTATAGGAAGGGGCACAGTTTTGCTAAAAAGTGTTTACATGTATTTCACCTTCAAATTGAACCAGGCAAAATGGCTGATCTACATACAAGGGTCCTATCTAGCTTACCTCACTACACTCAATGGTGATGATAAAGATAGCATGTGATCTGGAACTGTGTTCATTCATATTAGTTGCACTGTAAGGAAAGATGAGAGTAGAATAATATGAATATTCATCAATTAGCACTAACAAATATAATATGAATATTCATCAATTAGCACTAACAAATATAATATGAATATTAATCAATTAGCACTAACAAATATAATATGAATATTCATCAATTAGCACTAACAAATATAATATGAATATTCATCAATTAGCACTAACAAATATAATATGAATATTCATCAATTAGCACTAACAAATATAATATGAATATTCATCAATTAGCACTAACAAATATAATATGAATATTCATCAATTAGCACTAACAAATATAATATGAATATTCATCAATAAGCACTAACAAATATAATATGAATATTCATCAATTAGCACTAACAAATATAATATGAATATTAATCAATTAGCACTAACAAATATAATATGAATATTCATCAATTAGCACTAACAAATATAATATGAATATTCATCAATTAGCACTAACAAATATAATATGAATATTAATCAATTAGCACTAACAAATATAATATGAATATTAATCAATTAGCACTAACAAATATAATATGAATATTAATCAATTAGCACTAACAAATATAATATGAATATTAATCAATTAGCACTAACAAATATAATATGAATATTAATCAATTAGCACTAACAAATATAATATGAATATTAATCAATTAGCACTAACAAATATAATATGAATATTAATCAATTAGCACTAACAAATATAATATGAGTATTAATCAATTAGCACTAACAAATATAATATGAATATTAATCAATTAGCACTAACAAATATAACCTCCCAAACTCTCTTAGAAACATCAACACGATAGAGAACTTTAAATCTGCACTTAAGACACACTTATTCAAAACATATCTAAGTAGTCTAACAAAGTAAACTCAGTTACCTATCTTTCAGTCATGTCTTTCCTTTTCTTTTTCTCTCTCTTACATACATACAGACGTAATGTGTTATGCGCTATATAAAAATTGTTCATTATTATTATTATTATCATTATCATTATTATTATTATTATTATTATTAATATTATTATTATTATTATTATTACTATTATTATTATTATTATTATTATTATTATTATTATTAATGTAGCATTCACCTGAAGGAAAAAAAAACAACAACAGTGAATTACTTGTCTCACATATAAGACTGGTAGATAATAAAGCATTTAATTGGTCAATTACATAACATCTGACCTTCCAACAGTTTTATAAATCATTTTTGATATGCTTTCCAACAGTTTTATCATGTTTAATATGTTTTCAGTCACATATGTGCATTTTCATGGTAATATATTTCATTAGGGAACTATAATTAGATTGATGAAAAGATATCATTATACTATTACTATCATAATATTTATTTACTGTTATGCACTGTATTGATCATTTATGTTTATTACTGAAAATGGTGAATAAATAAAACTTGTACTTGAACATGAACTAACATTATCCATATTATCCATATCAAACACTGTGTCTGCCTTCAACTAAACAACATGGAATAAATCAATTTGTATTCTGTTTAGCATGGTTTCTGATGGAATATGCAAGAGAGAGAGAGAGAGAGGGGGGGGGGCTAAAAAGAGAATGATGCTCTGTAAACAAAAACTCACCCGACTGATCTATTGTTGTTACCAACTGTCATCACATGTTCAATCTCCTTCACGCTTTTTGTTACAAATGAAGATAGATCCTAAAACAAAATAGAAAGAAGATTTGGTTAAATGAAAATCATAATCTAAACTAGTGATCATGTTACAAGGTGTGACAGAGAATTTCTGAACAGGCTTGTAAATCAAATTTAAAGGAGAATGCAACCCAGGCATCAGTGTGCTCTTAGTGAATAAAGATGACCAAGAAGAGTAAACAGTGAAAGTTTGAGCACAATCGGACAAACGGTTCAAGAATTATGAATTTTGAAAGTTTCAGTGAATCCTTATTATGGGGATCCTTAAGTTGGCAACTTTGCCAGCATTTGTGATGTCATCGTGGACAACTCTCAATTCATTTTGTACATAATTTTTTCCAAAGAATGGATTTATATGAAATTCAAGTTAGGAATCAACATAATTCTTCCCCAAATGCTTGCAGAATTGATATAGCCATGTCATACTCAAACAATAGATCAAAAAGAAAATTATTTTTCTTGAAAATAAAGAAAATGTTAAATTTTGTGTACAAAATGAATGGAGAGTTGCCCACGAGGACATGACAGATGCTGGCAAAGTTGGCAATTCAAGGATCCCCATATTATAAGGATTTACTTAAACTTTCAAAAGTCATAACTCTTGAACAGATTGTCCGATTTTCCTCGAACTTTCACTGTTTACTCTTCTTGTTCTTCTTCATTCACCGGAAGCACAATGATGTCTGGGTTGCATTCTCCTTTAAAAACTCGCTATCAAACTGAAAAGGAGTGCTCAAAAGAAAAAAATAAAGTGCTCTTTAGTACCTGACAGGTTCCTACACACACACACACACACACACATGTACATGTGCATGTGTTAGACATTTTTAATTTGCTTCAAGTGAATTTGATATAAAATCTGTTGAAAATTTCTAACATCTTTTCTATGATAATGAAGTTTAAGAATAATTAGGAAGAAACTGCAATTTCTCTTTTATTATCAAATAAATGAATGAATAAATAAATATATAAATAAATAAATAAATAAATAAATAAATAGATAAATAAATAAATAAATAAATGAATGAATGAATGAATAAATAAATAAATAAATGATGAATGAATGAATGAATGAATAAATAAATAAATAAATGAATAAATAAATGAATAATAAATAAATAGATAAATAAATAAGTAAATAAAAGAGAAAATAAACAAATAAATAAACATTGCTTTGTCGAATCATGTATGTCATACAATCTTATACCTTGACATAGACTCCAGTATCTGGTCTTTCTTTCAGGTCCAATCTCTTGGACTGATCTTTGGCTAACAGATCTCGGATCTCCTCCTGTAAATTCATAAATATCAGCAAGAAATTAGTCATTCACCCTTACACTGCCATAAGCTGTATAAAGTCTACATTTTATTTACATCATGTTGCAATGTAGAACAGCACTGCCAGAATGTACAAAAAAAATGAAAGAAGTATTCCTGTGTTAATTAAAAGAAGTGATTATGAACTTTTCATCACATTGCCAATTTAAGGTTTTCTTTTAAACTACAGATGTGTTAGAAGAAGTCTAAGTGGGATTTACTCAACAAATTTCTAGCTATGATACCGTGACTAAAATCCAGGTTCTCTGTCCTTGGTACATGTATGTCTGTGTGTTCTAAAAGTCTTTTGAAAGAAATCTTTCCAAAAGAATTTTTTTCAAAGAAGCCCCCTTTTTGCCAGATAGTGTTACAGACAATGGTCTGATTGGGAATTGCTAGTTTTGTGTACTTGAAAGATGAATGATAAATGTGTTTAATGAAATATAGGTGAGATAGGCACCTTATCATATGTCAGAGCCAATTTAGAACGCAGCTTTTAGCATCTTTCCCACTCAGCATCTTTTCCCTCTGATCCTCCCGTTTCTCTATAGACAAAACGGGAGATCAGGAAAGCCAATGTAAAAGAACGATCGCAGAGAAGACGATCAAAGACGTGGGACGAGACTTTTGATAAACGGCCTTACCTGATAGATTTCAAGATATGAAGCTCTGACGAGGAACTGTTGGTTCTCTGTTCTTGCTATGTGTGTGAAGATGTGTTCAAACGAGTTTGGGATAACGCCTCGTAGCTCCGGGTTAGATCTCACACCTGAACAATGAAGAGAAATTTATAGTTACAGTTAGTTCACACTGCAATGGTTAAACTCTTTTGAAAAAATACATGTAACGAGCAGATATTTTATCTGATAACACACATGGAGAGATAATCAACTAAAACAGCAATGAAAATACAGAATGATAAACAAGATTTATAAAGGAGATCATATTCCAATAATGAATACAGAATTTTAAAAAGGAAAAAAAAATAAAAGAGTGATCAAATACTACTGATGACAACCTAAATTAGATGATTTATGTTATTGCTCACCCTCCCCCCCCCCCCCCATTCCATTTCGCTCATTAAAGGAGAATGCAACCCAGGCATCAGTGTGCTCTTAGCAAATGGAGATGACCAAGAAGAGTAAACAGTGAAAGTCTCAGCAAAGTTGGACAATCTGTTTAAAAGTTATGAATTTTTAAAGTTTCAGTAAATCCCTATTACCGGGATCTTTGGGTTGGCAACTTTGCCAGCATCTGTGATGTCACCGTGGACAACTCTCCATTCATTTTGTTCATAAATCTTTTTAAAAATTGATTTTTATGCAATTTCAAGTCAGGAATCAACTTAATTCTTCCCAAAATGCTTGCAGAATTGATGTAGTCATGTCATACTCAAACAATAAATGAAACAAATTTTTTTTTTTTTTTTAAATGAAGAAAATGTGAAATTCTGTGTACAAAATGAATGGAGAGTTGTCCACGATGACATCACAGATGCTGGGGGAGTTGCCAACTCAAGGATCCCCATAATAAAGATTTATTTAAACTTTCAAAGTTCATAACTCTTGAAAAGATTGTCCGATTTTGCTCAAACTTTCACTGTTTACTCTTCTTATTCTTCTTCATTCATTGAAAGCATCCTGATGTCTGGGTTGCATTCTCCTTTAAAATGGGGCTATCAAATAATATCATCTGACTTTAACACACTCCTGTCCATTCATTTCATTTACATAATTCATTGCTTAAACCTCCCACAGTGAATGTTTATCTATATTCTGTCTCCAAATGTAACTACTGTCCCTTTAAATGTCATCAGATTAACTCCACTACATTAGGCATTCTAGGAACCTACCTTCCATGGTGAATGTCTTTCCGGTTCCTGTCTGCCCATAAGCAAATATTGTCCCGTTGAATCCCTGTAAGACAGACTCTACAAGAGATCTGAATGTTTCATCATACAGGTCTATCTGTTTGGAGCTGAAGAGAGAGAGAGAGAGAGAGATAGTGCATTATGAATACAAATACCTGTTATGCCAATGAATTTTAATCTTTAAGCAGATCAGGGGGTGTTTCACAAAGTTATTCTTCTTCTCCTTCTCCTTCTCCTTCTCCTTCTCCTTCTTCTTCTTCTTCTTCTTCTTCTTCTTCTTCTTCTTCTTCTTCTTCTTCTTCTTCTTCTCCTTCTCCTCCTCCTTCTTCTTCTTCTTCTTCTTCTTCTCCTCCTTCTTCTTCTTCTTCTTTTTCTTCTTCTTCTTCTTCTTCTCCTCCTCCTCCTTCTTCTTCTTCTTATTATTATCCCTATTATTATCATTACTGTTATTATTATTATCACAGTTATTGTTATTTTTATCATTTACCATTATCATTATTACTATGATGTTTATCATTTTCATAAATTATTAGCAACCATTCCACACAATCTACTATCACTTCCTCCCTGTCTACCAGTCTGTTTTCCAGGCAGGCCTGAGCTTGAAATGTTATTTTTAGATTATTATTCCTCTCCTTAATCGCTCTCCTTCATCTCCCAGCTGTCTGGAGTCTACCGATTGAATATTTTACCAAACATCGAGCTGCAAGAGCAATCTTCACATATATACATGTACTGTAAATGCTTGTACTGTACAATGAAATACGTGTATGTACCACAAGAAATTGGGGGGATAGAGCATACATGTATGCATCAGCAGCATCAGCAGCCCCTTCGTTGTGGAATAAGTTACTCTTTCTCTTCAAACAAGTAACTCCCTTTTCACTTTTAAAACTAGGCTTAAAATTTATCTAATGCTGAATCCATATTGTTAAATTTCCTTGTGAGCTTACATTTAACACAACTTTTGTTTTTTGATCTTGTGTAATTGAAATTATCTTGTATGTGCCTTGAGCATCTCTTGAGATGGATATGTTGTCCGTTATAAATATTGTCGACATACTGTAGATATTTGTCAGGGTTCATACACTTATACATTTTCAAAATTCCATGACTTTCCATGAAAAAAAGCAAATTTCCATGACTCATCTATCGCAGGTGATGCAAAACTTACATAAAAAGCGCGCTGATTAAAAGATTTTCAATGCTGATCCAAGTGCCATGAATGCAGGGCTGGCTGGAGTGCAAACTTATTAACATGAAAAATATCTTAAATAAATAATTTTCCATGACTTTCCAGAAGAAATTGACAAATTCCCTGACTTTCCCTGACTTTCCCTGACTTTTTGCTTATGGAAAAAAGAATTTCCAATTCCCTGATTTTCCAGAGATTCCCTGACCCTTATGAACCCTGTTTGTAGATTTGTAGAGAGAGGAGAGAGAGCGGAGGGTGAGGAGAAGACAGTAGAAGTACAGAGCTTTTTAGAGGTCTAAATTAATCATCTTCAATCCTCAAATTGGCAACAAATATTATTTTTTTCCACTCTTTCATAATTTGAAAAAATAGATATAGATATAACATGAACCAAAATGAATTATGACTGCAAAATTTAAGCTGAAACTGCCAATTTGAACACGAACATGGTGATTCTATTACATAACACTCGTACAAGTCTTCAGAGGTTAGCATATCCCAGGTGTTCGGGCAGTGGAATCACACAAAGGAATTCAAAGTAATTAAAAATTCAAATGAGGTATTGGCCGAGCCCCTATAAAAGGCCGGTGTCTCGAGTGGTATTCATCTTTTCCTTGTGTGCAGGCAGTGACGGACAGACCAGACCAGATGTATCTTCTACAATTCAACGAGCTGGAGCCAGTGGGCTGTTCTCCAGGTAGGTATAGTCACAATGGTGGCTAGAGAACAGCGGCTCAACTTGCCTTGTCTTTGTGACTCGGCTTATGGACTGGGCGCGGCCCTGTTCCAATACATCCAGACATGCTCGGCATGCTGGTCGTATAGAGACTTGCAACACTCGCACCTCCATGCATGGACAGGCCTGATGCTAGACGTACTTCAGAAGAAGTTTGCTGGTGTTGCCTTGCATGTCTTGGCGACATGGCTCAGCATGAACGTGGGCGAAGCCCCGTTCTATTTCTTCCAGACTTGTGTAAAAGGCTGGATTTACATGCAAGCAAAGTGACATTCCTTCCACTGAACTCCTTCCACAACCTTTCTGTGTGGACCTTATGTCAACCTGGCGACTAGTTTTGGGATCGGTATCCGATTCTTTTCTTCTGATTTGTTTTTCAGAAGCCCTTCTTTTTCATCATTAGACAACTACAGTATACATGACTGTACACTGTAAAATGGTGAAAAACAAAATGCCAGTTCGCCAAACTTATTGGTATAATTGACCGAAAGTGCGGTTAAGGCGAATTGATGCTTTCTACTCAAAGGAAAGTGTGAACTGGCCTGGATATCCACGCAATATCCAACAATACATGCTCCTATGCATGGCCCAAATATTACAAACCAAACAAAACAACAACAACAAAAAAAAAAACAACCAACCAAACAAACACCCTAACTGAAAAGGGGTAATGAATATGAGCAACATCTCATTAAAATGTTCCAGTTTTCCACTCCTTTCCTTTCAGGGAAAACTATACGAGAATTGAATCAAGCTTCAATCAAATGAAGGCCACGTACTCTACGTGAACTTCTCGGTGCTTGCATTTATGTTTTGCACATCAAGCAATTCTACAGTTACAAAGTATCGGGGAATCATACCAGAGAAATGATGGGACCTTTCCAAAGTCCAATTTGAATCCTCAATACGGGATTTGCAGCCATGTCAAAGACGGTGAAAATCCTAACCAGTGAAATAAAATAATCACGGATGTACATGCATGACTCGTACAATTAAGATATGTGTATGTGACAAAGATTCACTATTCATGATAAAGTAGGTACATCGTCAAATAGTAAACCAAAATAGTCAATGTAGAGAGTCGATGTATAATATTCAAACGCACGGATCTCCATGTTACCAAAAGACAGCTAGTTATATTCTTGCTTCTTTGTCAAGAAAAACCTTGTTTTCGCACATGGTGTAATGACTGAGGAAGATTCTTTTAGATGGACCACCAACACAACCTTTGGAATTGCTCACATAGGTCTAAAATTTCTAAAGGGAGACTTTGTGATCTGCAATTGTATTCTCCTGTGGAGAAATAGGTATAATTATGAGCTATGGCTTAATAGCCTTAATTGAATCCACTGTCATGAATATTAAATTATTCAAAACATATTATGACGCACAGCAGAGGCAGATCATTGTACTGTTCATGGAGCCACTTCAAATTAAAAAGAAAAAACTGAGCAGTAAAAGTGAACTCATATTTCTTAAACCTTTCAGATTTATAAAGTTCTGATTACTTCAAGAGATGTATTACTTAACACTATGAAGCTTTGAGATGTAAGCTTTTCAATGCCGTGATTCTTAGAAAAGTAAACAGATAAATAAGGCCTTCTTCAAGTTGCCAATTTACTACGACGTTCAACGCTTAATTCTCGTCGGCTACGGTGATGTGGTGTCCATTTTTTAAACAACATCCATGAAAGGGCATACCTTTGATATTCCCTCATATAATTCATCTGAGATAACATCTTGAATATGTTATCGCCTGTATTGTGTGCCTCGAAAAGGATTGACGAATATTCTAAGCAACAAAAAAGCCCTTGTTGGTTAACTCATTAAAAATCAATACAATGACATGCATTCTGTCATAATATGGTTTGGAAAGTGCAACCATGCACTGTAAAATACTATTCTAATTTCACTGAACCAAACACTGAAATTTCGAGATCGTAAGAATGCTTTATGCACAACTGTTTCCCTTCAGCATGTTTAGAATACCTTTGTCGTGTTCTATTCATGAGCGAAAAAAACAAAAAACAAAAAACAAAACAAAAAACAACTTTCGAACACTTGCATCATTTTAAAAAGAATCTCGAACATGTTGAATGCTTGTTCTGTGTGCGACCTGTGTCTATGGTACTCAAGTCAATTATCCAGAGCTCGTGGCTTTTAATTTCGCCACTGTCTCCAATGCATTATCGAACAATGGAAGAATACTTGAATTTGTATACCCTTAATTTCAATGCAAGGTACTTGACCTCTTTAGGCATATTTTGACTTTTTTCCAAGCAAGTTAAGTTTGTCTTATTATTGGTGGTACATATACACTGCTACTGCCTAGCTTGCAGAATGTAGTTTTATGTTATAACGTTACCCACTGATGATATCCATTCATCACATAATTTGACTGGGTACGGCGATTCGTTCGTATAATTTTGCAAAAAGTGACTGCTCACTGAATGATAATCGCAATGATTAACATTTTGACTCGATAATGATCACACGCCCAGTCTGACATCGGCAATATTGTGTGAAAGAATAATATCGTTGGACTCGAAAGGAAAATAATACAATTTCACAGTGTTTGAATGTTTTCTGCTTGTAAACAGCAGCAGCAACAATAATAACAACATGATGATGATTTTGATCAGCTATTGCTTGATCTGTTGAATGGTTTATTGTACATACGGTACGTTTTTGCATCGAGATGAACAGATGAAAGTAACAGCTTACGTTTTGCGATGAGATGATTCATTGCATTGCTGCTCCGTTTTTCCGGAACATATATCCTCCTAATATCGGTTCGGTAGATACTTTGGATTGTTTGAAATTAAACTTGAAGACTGTCATCCTTTCTCTCTTAGTTAGTTTCATGATGCGCCTTGGAATGTTTTGATGCGATATATCAGGTATATAGCGCAATACAAGACAATATGAATATTATGACATCACTTAAGAATAGTCGTTCTGACGGGTTATTTACTCTTTTATTATGGAGAGTCTTCTTTGTATTCTCAAACCATATCAGACTGAAATGACCATGTGCGTCAAAGCCGTCAATCCGTTTCATAATTTTAGATGGACTCTGTCCAAAAACTTGCTGACAAGACCAGTTGGTACAATAAACTCTTGCTTATTTTCAGCAATTTTCCTTGTTTCCGACACACATTAAATCTTATATATTCATCATTCTCTTGTTCGTCTGTAAGAATATTATACAACAAGAAAAATAATCATTTGAATTATGATTTGTGCAAGCAAAATATTCGTGTACAGTGATACTGTATCAAAATAAACACAAAATACCAAAAGGAACATAAACAGAAGTACTTAAACCCGAGTGCCGAACATTACAATATTAATGAATTCTACTTTGCTCATTTTGAGCCCTCACTGATATATAAATTTTAAAGAAGACCACTCATCTTATCTGTCGGATAATGATACGGCAGTATTTCCTGCTCTAGATATACCTAGTTCACCCTTTTTGTTTTAAAAACGTCGGCACTTTAAGTTGCCTTGATTCAGGGGCCTTACTTTGCTTGAACAAATAATACAGTCTAGCTTGTCTATGATATGAGATTATTCTTATAATTTTATCTCATATTCCATCGAAAAAAGATCTCAATGACAAACATAAATGTTTGTATCTTTCGTTTTGCAGACCTTCTGTACGTTCGTTGATTTGAAGGTAGTCATTAAATACATTTTCAGACATGAGTGAACCAAGATTTCAGATGTCCGCAACAAAATTTCTTCATTAAAAACTGCATAATGAAAATTGAATTAATGAATATGATTTGGTCAATCGTAATTATGTTACGACAACATTGATATCGCAAAATCACAATTTTGTTTTGCGAAAGCTGTCATCCATATTCGATGTGAATGGAGATTATTACCCGATCACTTTGGAATAAGAATGTAGGCGTCAAACGAATACATTCCATATCACCCTTTTGTTTCGTTAACTGAACTCAACGGCATGTATTTGCGGGATTCAAAATGATATGAAGAAACGCCAAATACGAATTACCTTATCTCTTGTGATGTATATTCTCATTACTTGTCAAAAGTAATCAACACTGAATCAACAAAGTTGTTAAACTCTTCTTGCATCAGTGCACATTATCAAATTAAACATATGATTAACGTTCTCCTTGACCATTGTACCAGTGAAACTGAAAAATAGCTAATGTGCTTAAGTGATATCTATAAAATGGAGTATCAATACTGTACTGAAGAAAGCAGAAAATATCAACAGAACAATTGTAATTATTTCTCCTACATCAATTGAACATTTGTATAGAGTTAAACAAATGAAAGGAATGATCTCGACACTTATCATTATGATTAAAATGAATCAAATGAACTTCACCATGTTCATAGTTTTAAAAAGGGCAATCAAGTTTCCCATGTATGGAAATGAGTCATCTTCTGTGATTGGCTGCTTTGAAGATGCTAACCTCTGAAGACTTGTACGAGTGTTATGTAATAGAATTCCTAAATTATACAAATAATAATGAAGTATAATTAGAATTCTATGTAATAATAAGAAGTACAAGTCGAAGAGGTCCCGCCCTTTATTATCTCCTCACATTGTTCCGGTTTTCCCTCCCTGATTCACAGAAGCTGACAAACGGTTGCTTTTGTGTCTTCTCAGTATTCTTATTGTTTGCAAACAACTGTTTTCAGAGCATTCTATCGAAATAAAGTGTCCGCAATGTACTTTGTACATTTCATTTCCCTTAGGTTTTCAACAACACATTGATTGACGGTTTACTATGAAAGAATCAAGTGTGAAATACAATGAATGATAATTCTTTCAAACAACACAAAATGATTCCTTTTGACAAGAATGTATTTCATTTCTCCTTTTCTATACATATTTTCACTTTGAAAGATGAATACCACTCGAGACACCGGCCTTTTATAGGGGCTCGGCCAATACCTCATTTGAATTTTTAATTACTTTGAATTCCTTTGTGTGATTCCACTGCCCGAACACCTGGGATATGCTAACCTCTTCGACTTGTACTTCTTATTATTACATAGAATTCTAATTATACTTCATTATTATTTGTATAATTTAGGAATTATATTATATTCACTGCAGTGCCAATTTAAAGAGTTTAATGATTAGTTACATTTAAACTCCTCTAATTCGAAAATGCAACAACATTCTGTACTGGGAATGGACTCAAAACTTTCAGTGAATTTTTCTCTTTCTGCTCATATATAGTGTGTAATGCCCAACATTCTGGATCAGCAGATACTGCAAAAGCATCTCCTAAAGGAGACACTGTACCTCTATGGGTTAAAGAATTAAAAAGAGAATTTAAAAAGGAAGAATGGACACAGGAAGGGATATGAACATAAAAATCTCATAATAAATTAATTCATAAATTAATTACAGCAAAGTACTACTCTAAACTATATTTTTAAGGCTACATGTACATGTACATGTATATAAGACAAATTTCATCTAATAAGTTTATTTTCATAAATTGTTATCTGAATTTGCCATCCAACATTTAACATACATGTATATGCATAAATAATGATTCTGAATAATAAATCAATTTTTGAACAATCTAAACAAATAATTCTATTCCAACTCCACTAATTTTTAACCTTGTACACAAGTTCTAGCAAATTTCCAAAATCGATATCTTCAATACAATTTGAAAATTTGAAATTACATGTACATGTAGATATGATTTTGAAATACAAATCACTTCAGTATACATGTTATGTAAATATTCCTGGTACTCTGTATTTAATTCCTATCACCTGTTTGGAGTCAGAAGGGCATTAAAGGCATTGGCTAACTTTGTGAGCAGCTGATTTAAAAAATTCTCAAACTAAGATGAAACATGTGTATGAGTACTTGTATTTGTACTCAAAAACCCTGAAATCAATCATAATTTGGAATGAAAAAGTGTAAGTTAGACGCAAACGGCAATTTAATTATCCTTCGTCTCATGAGACACTCACTTAGATGACCGCTTTGCTTGAATTTGAAAATACCGTTGTTTGCCTCCCGCCGCGTGATACGCCAATACACACAGTACGGTAAGGTGAGTCATACGCGCATGCGCACTCCTTATGTCTATTCTGTGCAACCGACCCTCGTATATTTTTCAAACATTGGTTCACATTTTTGATATTTAAACAAACTTCCTGTTGATATTATACATATACTTTGAAACTTTCAGACTGGTATTTTTACACTATAACCCTTATGTTTATCCCATTTTCAAGTAACAAAACAATTTTTTTTAAAATCATAACAATGTTAACCAATGCCTTTAACTCATATATGCTTTATAGTTAATGCCCTTCTGGTTCTGAACAGATGATTACCTGTATCTCTCATTTGTATTTGTGTTCTCATTTTGTATTATATATATAGTGTATATTGCTTGTTCATGTTTCCATATTTGTAAAGTGATTCTTTCAGCTTGCTGCTGATCAGTCATTTTATACCAATAAATAAATAATAAACAAATAATAAATAAATAATAGATAAACAATAAATATGAATAATTATATTACAATGTATTAATGATTAAATTTAAATATTTTATTGCTCTTGCAACCTTAGTCATATCTTAAACATACATGTATTTTTATAATAAACTAAAATGAATTGAATTAAATTTCACTATCTTCATATTTTTTTCTCTGAGCCAGCATGAGTTGTCACCCTAATATTCATTGGCCTACATATTTGGAAGGTTAATTTACTGGTTGGTTAATATTCTTGGCTTAATAGGTTTTCTGGCCCCCTATGTATGGATGAGTCATAACACACAGTCACACACTTGATATATACACACATACACTCACACTGCTATCATAACATAAACATAGCATCTTTCAGCATCTGATATGCACTAAGCATTCGGGATCATGGGAGCAGGGTAAGGATATTTGGGTTCACGGTTGTTAGCCCTTGAAATCCTAAATAGCTTTTACCCCTAAATGATATGGGTCACGTTATGGGGTTGGTGACATGTAAACATGTTACAAAAGATAAAGGATAGTCATTCTATACATTTTATGAAATTAAGAGAATGTTTCATGATATTTGATATCTTTTATGCATGAGTAAACAAATCATTGGAGATTAATTTCAACTGCTAGATTTACATGCATCATATTGTGCATATATACTAAGATTTACAATCTAAAACATAATGAATTCATCTTACTAAGTGTTTTTGTTTGTTCGTTTGTTTATTTGTTATTTAAGATTGTTTATTAACCCATTCGTGACAGGAATTATTTAAAGCCTAATTTGATCAGCTTTTATTCTTCAAATTGGCAACACCAACATTTTTATTTTATTGCTACATTTTTCTTATAAAACATCATGTATCTGAAATGAATATACATGTACATGTAAATTGACAGAAATTATGAGTCTAAGTCTAAAGTTGCCAATTTGCAGGGGAAAACGGTGATTTTAAACTTTCTATCACATTGCTAATTTAAGGATTTTAATGCTAATTTTCCTTTTAAAAATTTTCAGCATCACACAACGAATATTGAAAATGGGCACAGTTTGTGTAGAATTTTTTGCTCTTTCTACTCATGTATTTAGTATGATTTTTAGAGCTTTGCGTGATCAAAAGTTATTAGGCCCAACCACAAAATGTGGACCTCTGTCACGAATGGGTTAATAGGCAATACAAAAAAATCACATAAAACAGTGAGGGCTACAATAAGATAGAGGAGAGAGAGGTTGAGAGAGGAAACAATTTGAGAGAAAGAACAAATAATATGATAGCACTATTTTTTAATTATTATTAACTCTTACGGTGCCAAGGGGTTTTGCTTGTTCCCAAATTCCACCAAATCATGAACAATGCTTGCTTTTCAAATGCCCGTAAGTCTTCAACAGTAATTTCTATACTGATAAGTTGTACACAAAAGTTGTAGAAAATTTATTACCCTTTCAAAAGATACCAAATATTTCCATTAATTCAATGTCTTGCATGAAAATTATTTGGAAATAGAAATGAGCTTCCCTCTTGATCTTTCCATTTTCATTTTTCATTTGTTTGCTATTGTTTTATGCTAAAATAAGAATGGATCCTTTCCAAAATCTGCAGTTTTCTAAAAAATATCCTATGGTAGCATGTAGTGACTGATGGATATTTCAAATACTGTATTTATCCTCTAAACTTTGACATATTTTCATGACCATATCCATTATAAATTCTAAGTGGAGTAATGGTCAATTAAAAATGTAAAGTCTCTTGGGCACATATACATGTACATGCCATCGGCACTGTAAGAGTTAAGAAGTTTGGAACATGCAAAATATTGTGATTAGTAATCATCCATCTCCAAATGATTCCAGAAATAACAAGAAATCATGATAATTTTCAAAAAATCATGAGAAAACAAGAGCAAGAGAGGGGGTTAATGAGATAGAGTACACGTATCAAAAGCTCATATTTAATAGCCAGAGTTTTTAGAATAATGAGATGATTTCCACACTGAGCAAATCTGACTGCCTCATTAACCCATTCGTGACAGGAATTATTTAAAACCTAATTTGATCAGCTTTTATTCTTCAAATTGGCAACACCAACGTTTTTATTTTATTGCTACATTTTTCTTATATACTGCCCTACTTTGACAAAAGGAAGTAAGTGACATAACAACTAAATCTGAGTTATCAATATTTCCATATATGTACATGTATTTTATTTAACCCATTCGTGACAGAGGGTCCACATTATGTGATTTGGTCTAATAACTTGATGCAGAGCCCTAAAAATCACACCAAATACATAAGCAGAAAGAGCAAAAAATTCTACACAAACTGTGCCCATTTTGGTTGCATTAATTTAATATTCATTGTTTGATGCTGAAATTTTTTTAAAGGAAAATAAGCATTAAAATCCTCAAATTGGCAATGTGATAGAAAGTTTAGAATCACCATTTTCCCCTGCAAATTGGCAACTTTTTGACTTCTAATCATAATTTCTGTCAATTTATATTCATTTCAAATACATGACGTTCTATAAGAAAAATGTAGCAATAAAATAAAAATGTTGGTGTTGCCAATTTGAAGAATAAAAGCTGATCAAATTAGGCTTTAAATAATTCCTGTCACGAATGGGTTAATGTACTCTTTCACCATGCTAAATTTTATGCACTAACACTAATCCTGCTGAGAGATACATGTACATGTATGTTATGTTAGGTAAAGCATGACAATATTTCATCGACTTCTCTACAAATGACACACATTTTGCTCTTTTACAGAAAATGGCCCTTTTGTCACTTGCTTCCTTTTGCCACAGTACATGTAGAGCAGTATAGTTCAGAGAGAGAGAGAGAGGGAGAGAAACAAACATGGAAATGCGCAAGGGAAAACGTGAGAGAGAAAGAGGAGGGAGGTGATGAAATTAAACAAATCAGACAGACATTCATAATTAATGCACAGAGCTTTAGAATTGGATGATTTTCAGACTAAGCAAACAAACATCTTATTATTCAGTTCAGGTAGAGAGAACAGGGGAGTGTTTCACAAAGACTAAGATTGACTCAAATCGCTCTTAACTATAATAATGGTAGGCCATTCATGCCACGATTTGTTTTCACCATCGGTCTCTCAAGGGATGTGCAAATATGGTCACAAATTTGAAGAATTTACTTTTTTTTTTCTTCATCGATGAGCTATAAAAATTGTCAATTCTGCAGATTTGTCACAATTTGCAAATCCTTTTAGAGATCCATGGTGAAAGAAAACAATGGCACGAATGGCCAGCCATAGTTAAGTACGATTTTAGTCAGTCTTAGTCTTTGTGAAACACCCCCCCCCCCCTCCCGATAAAATAATTGAGACAGAGGGAGATAAAGAGGGAGAGAGAATGAAGTGATAGAGAGAGGACGTGATTGACTACCATATTCTCATTATGAATGAGAGTTAGAGTGAGCAAGCATGATTGTGCCATCAATTATCCATGAACTCAGTGTAGATTACAGATCATACTCTTCAGATATCATTAGATGGGCCATAGGAAATGGGATTTAAACAAATACAACCTCAAAATACAAGAAGGAACAGCTCTATACAGTAAGTTAGAATAAAAAAATAAGAGAGAAAAAGAGCAACACATAAGAAAGATCTACATGTATGTCACTTGACTACCATGTTCTCATTATCAACAAGAGTTAAGAGTGAGCAAGCTTGATTAAACCATCAATCGTCCGTGACCTCTGTTTACATAGATCACATCCTCATGGTGATATGAACACATCATTAAACAGGACATAGAAAACAACCTTTTGAACCAAGGTAGCCTCAAATTTATTTATTAAAGATATAATGTATACTGTATACTGTACAGGTCACAGGTGTAATGAAAATTAAAGAGAGGGGGATAAAGATAGAGAGAGAGGGGAATAAAGAAACATGAACATATACACTGTAAGGGAGGTAGATGTTAATGAAGACCATATAAAATCCAATAGAAACAAAAGAGATGAGAGAGAGAGAGAGAGAGCCTTCAATAATCTTTAATTCTAGTGAAGGACATGGGCTTACCATGAAGAAGGAGAAGAAGAAGAAGAAGAGAGAGAGAGAGAAGCAAGAGGGAAAGAATGAAAAACAATTAGGTGGGGGGGAGGCGAAGATGTACATAGTAAATAAAATATTTTTTAAATGACTAGATTTCTCTTCACAAAAGAGATGCAGAGTGACTCAATATAAAAGATACACTCGTAACTGTAAGATCAATTTACTCATAAACTGAAATAGATTCTCTTCAACAATGATTTATGATACACTTTGAGGAAAATTTGTGGCAAAGAAGAATTCAAGCACAAACTACAATGTACATGTAAAGGTGTCCCAAAACATATTTCGACTTACTTCCAATCATAGACTGTATCAAAGGTGAAAGACTTCTTGGGTTCTCCAGGCGCTCCCTTGGGGTTGGTGACTTCTACCAATCCCCTTTTATTATCCATGTCAACGATCCGCTGGAAACCTTGAGATATCTCCTTAGAGTTCAATGGTCGACATCGAACCACAACCTTCACTGACTCTGCGTTCTTCTTCGACTGTAATTACAGAGAAACGTTGTATGCATTGTTTATGATGATTTACCATAAAAAATAAAGCCTCATTCACATTATGAGAACAACTCTTAAAGGGGGTACCCAATGCTGAAACAATGTTAGTTCATTTAAAAGAGCATGATTTCATTAGCAGAAAATCATTTGCCTAAAATTTTTTTAAAAGTCGAGTTGCCAAGGAAACCCCCCAATGTGGTAAGATTTCTGGATATTTTTGACCCCTCAGCTGTGACCCAGTTTCAACTGGGTACCTACTTTGACGTCAAAATGACGTCAAAGTGGGTACCATATCGCGCAATTCTAGCAAAATGCGCGCAAGGTATAATACAAATTGTACAGTCTAGCGCGCAGCGCAACTGCAATGCGCGAAGCTGGGTACCCACTTTGACGTCATACCTCATACTCAAATTCTTAGGTCAACTCTTGACTTTTTATGAGAAAATTAGCCAAAAATGCATTGATTTCGATTTGAAAATCATCAAACTTTTAATGTTATTCTTCTCAGAATTCTATTCCCAATCATATATCAAAAATTGTTTTACCATTGTGTAATCACTTTAATGTCAAAGAAAAACACTCACTCACTGTATGAAAATAAACACATACACACTGTACATGCACATGTACATGTACATGTAGACCGGAATTCACAAAAGTTTGTTAGTATTTTTTTTCCAAATTTGTGAAGTGTTCTGAAACTTTTTCTCACAGGCACTATATAAAATTTTGATATTATTATTTTCTTTTTTCATATGTACATGTACATGTACTTGTACACTGTACATGTATTAATTGCCACCCATGTACATGTTCATGTACATGTAGACCAAAAGTTATTTTCACTTAATAGTTTTTACAACATTTTTTTTTTTTTTATAGGTTTACAGCTGACAAGGGAGAACAAAAGTGTAACATAAAATTGATGTTCACAAAAAGTTGCTGAATAAGTGAATTTAAGAGCTGCCAAATTTTAATAAATAAAGTACTTTCCATAAATGTAAGTACACTGTAAATCAATGTTTCTATCAAATACTATTAATTGAATGATAATGATATTCAATATACAATGTACTACATGTAAACTACTACATGCACATGTACACTACATCAGGGAAAAAAATATACATTGACTAGGGGGTTAGAAAATGTGTAAATTTCAAGAAAACTGAGAAAATGTGAAATTTTATGTACAACGTGAATAGAGAGCTGCTCGCATATGATGTCATCAGTGGTGGCAATTTGCAGAGCCGAGAGCAATTTACTAGAAAATGTACATGTAAATGAGTGTAATTTTCTTATTCTTTGACTGATTTTGCTCATTTCTTTTTTAAAATGCTGTTCAAATTTATCTCCTTTTACTGAAACAGTGAAATTTCTAGGGTGGACTTACCCTTTAATAATTATGCACTATTACACAAAACGTTTGTTTGCTAAATGAGACCAACAGCGCCAAGATAGCGTGCAGTGCGTCCATGCTTATGCATACAGTGCATAATGTAGTATCATAAGTGTTCTTTTGTTATGATGTTTTAAAGGATACCATACCAAGCGGTTGGTAATAAAACACAGAAACAGGAAAACAGTGTTCGAACCACATTTGTTGTTTTGAGAATATCCAATCATTATATTGGCGACGAGGATGGGATGAGGATGAATCTCCCACAATTCGAACGATTTTCTGTGCATGATGAGCCGGCAACAGTTGGACAAAGATGGGCAAAATACGTCGAGACTGGATAATTTGTTCACGGCATTTGCTATTACCGAGTGAGTAATAGCAATAGCACGTAATAATACGTCTGTGCACTGCATACAATGCATGCATAGCGCAATCGCACACACGCAAAGAATGATGGGATAGATAAAACCGATTTTCAAATCGCGATTCCGTTCACACACACGACGCACAGCAAATAATTGTGATTATTCTGAAAAATTGCACTTCTTACTGCGAGTTGAATCGCGATTAGAATCGCAATTATTAGTGAGATTATTCTGTCCACACACAAAATAAAATCGATTTTCTAATCGCGATTAGAAAATCGATTTTTGAATCTCACTTTTTATCTTGTGTGTGAACGCCCTATTATCTCAGGGATACAGGGAAGTCACATCAAAAGTAATATTCTTCTCCCTGAGCCCCATGCCATCATCATCTCATTATTTCAAATACCTATTGATAATACTGAATAAACTACAGTGCACATAACAGAGGAAAATGTCAAATGAGCAGTTAAAGAGTGTATTCATGATGAATATTTCAAAAAAGGAGTAGTTTTTTAATTACTGCACACAGCACATGTACAATTGCCATTTTCAATCATCAATTTGTGAATGTGATTTGAAAAGATAGTAGATCTTTAATAACCTACATGTAAATTTGTTCCTTCAATTAAAACTTAGCCTACACTGTAATACAGTAAACCACCAACATGAGCATGCACATGAAATCTACATGTGCCATGTGGCAGGACTTGCTGCAGAGTGCAGACAGCACAGAAAGGAGTCTAAAATAGGAGAAAAATCAACAATTCCAATACTTGTACTTACCATGATGTTTGGTTTTAATATCAAATCAGATAATATAATTCCTTTAATAATCCTGTATCCTGTATAACATCATGAAATCTAGGCTGGCAACCTGTAAAGATAATCAAAAGATGTCAAATTTAGTTCGAACAAAACATTCAAGTAGCAGAAAATGAATGATACACTAATGCAAATAATCATCCATTTGCTTTTATTGAACATCTGGTTTTGTCAAATAAATGAGTGCTTAAATTGGTTTGGTGTATACTGTATGTTTTGATTGTCATAGCAGTCTCATGTCCTCATTACTTAAAAGAATTATGCAGCTCACACATGTTTTGGATTTTTTTATAAACAAAAAATAAACAACGCCATACAAAGTTTCATCAAATTTATGCAAAGTCTGGACATGCCAATCATACCTACATCTGGGGAGCGTTTCATGAAGAAACTTGTTGGTGATTTTCACTAATTTGCTATTAGCCAATCAGATGAAAGGATTTTCAGTAGCTTGTAACAGCTGTCAGTGAAAATCACTGACAAAACTCTTCATGAAACGCTCCCAAGGAGGGCCTAGGTGTACAATGTACAGGAGGTGAGAGCATCAGCTGTGCAGCATGTTCTCAATCTCAGTTTGTGAGTAAATTCTCTTAGGCACCTTATCAAAAGTCAGAGCTAATTTGGAATGCGGCCCGGCCCTTAGCGTTTTTCCAGCTCAGCGTCTTGTCCCCTCCGATCCTTGTTTCTCCGTAGACAAACGGGGAATTGTGAGAGCTGAGGTCGTGGACAAGACAATCAAATTCGTGGGATGAGACTTTTGATAAGCGGCCTTAATCCATCTTCTCTATCTTTTTCCTCCTTTCATTCAGGTTTTTTTTTTCATCTGTTTCTATCTCTCCTCCTAATACTAGTTATACTCTCTCTCTTTTTTTTTTTTTAAATAGAATATACTGTATCTTTGCTCTCTTTTCTCTGACTCCCTTTTCTTGCCTGTTTTCTTCATTTTCTCTCATCCTGGACCTTATTCTTGTACTTCATCCTCTTCTCCTTTAGAACTGTCTCTTCTTCTATTCCTCCCTCTTTTTCCATTTTTTTACCAGTAGAAGGTATTGTCCCTCCTCCTTCTTTTCTTCCTTTCCTCCCCAAGCCCTCCTCCTTTTCTATTTTCACCTTCTTTCTTCCCTTCTTCTTCTAGATGAGTACAGTCCACCATCTGGTGTATTCTCGTACTTTTCTCCTCCTCCTTCTCCTTCTCCTTCTCCTTCTCCTTCTTCTTCTTCTTCTTCTTCAAGTTCTTCATCAGATTCTTCTTCTTCACATTCTTCTCTCTTCCCTTCTTCTTCTAGATGAGTACAGTCCACCATCTGGTGTATTCTCGTACTTTTCTCCTCCTCCTTCTCCTTCTCCTTCTCCTTCTCCTTCTTCTTCTTCTTCTTCTTCTTCTTCAAGTTCTTCATCAGATTCTTCTTCTTCACATTCTTCTCCTTCAAATTCTTCTTTGCAACAAAACCGATATTCCCCATGAGAATTTTCCACAACATAATAATGCTGTAATAGCAAATAGGAAAGTCAAAGCTTTTTTTCTAAGGCTAAGCTAGTAGTAAACCATTCAATTGATTAAAATTTAGGCGCTCAGAACAAACACTGAATCAAACGAACGGGACTGAACATTTGTCCTCTCATCTAAGAAGCGATCAACATCTAAATTATTCAACATCCAAACATCTACGTACCATTACAAATTGAAATAACGATCTATAACTTATGTAATTCATACCTACGTTTGATATAATTATACAGAATCGATGACAATTATGAAATTCTGCTCCATATCGTGAAACGATCGCCGGTAGTGAAAGAAACAAATTTTGACAGGCGGAATGTCAAATTTGTTGAAGGACGTCTGCTGCCATCTAGTGACAGATAACAGAGAGGTTGGAAATTGATTGCAAAAAAAAAAAAAAAAAAAAAAAGAAGAAAAAAAAAAATATAAAATAGGGGAGGGTGAATAGGAGAAATAAAGGGGGAGAGAGAAGGAGATAGAAAAGAGAAATAATTCATCAGACGTTCCTCTCACTTTATATATCAGTCTTAGTTGACAAAAATATGTCCGTTGTTCCATCTGACCGTCATTATTTCTGAAAACGTTTTGCAAACGTTTAAGACTGGGTGGCCAAATGAACTCACCGTCCTTAATGAGAGATAATGTAAAAGCGACTATAAATACGTCTGTCATGTACAAAATGACTGTCGACAAGTAATTGTTGACACATACTAAAATTGGAACGATACAGAGAAGATTAGCATGGCCCCTTGCACAAAGATGACACGCACAATCGTGAAGCGTTCTTAATTTTTTCGATCATTATGTTTTTTGTATGTAGGGATGGTATTGATCGTATTTACCCCTAAATGAAAACATAATAAACAATGCACTGTTAACCCATTCATGACAGAGGTCCACATTTTGTGGTTTGGCCTAATATCTTTTGATGCAAAACCCTAAAATCAAACCAAATACATGAACAGAAAGAGCAAAAAATTCTACACTTACTGTGCCTATTTTTGTTGCATCAATATTTGTTGTTTGATGCTGAAATTTTTTTAAAGGAAAATAAGCATTAAAATCCTTGAATTGGCAATACGATGAAAATGTTAAAAGTACTGTTTTCCCCAGCAAATTGGCAACTTTATGACTTCTCATCATACATTCCGTCAATTTATATTTATTTCAGATACATGACGTTTTATAAGAAAAATGTAGCAATAAAAGAAAAATGTTGGTGTTGCCAATTTGAAGAATAAAAGCTGATCAAATTAGGCTTTAAATAATTCCTGTCACGAATGGGTTAACAACATAATTCTTCATACCCCTGTGAATTTGTTGTATTTTGCTGGTTTTTCCCCCAGGAATGAATGGCGGTGTTGCGAAACTTGGTCCCTACACTATGAACATGACGGACAAAGAAAGCGGACAAAATAAACAACCTCTCATTCTACCCTTCACAATGGTTCTGGTAGTCAAAAGAACATCCCTTCACAGCTATTATGTTTAATCCTGTAGTTCCAGGTTAATATGCATGTGACACCTGTTCCACATATTTTAGACAATAACACTGAAAGGATGTTCTTTTAACTACCAGAACCATTGTGAAGGTAGAATGAGGGGTTGTTTGTTTTGTCCGCTTTCTTTGTCCGTCATGTTCATAGTGCTAGCATAATAATATCAATTCTCCCCTGTCAATTGACAATGGTGCAGGAATTCCCTCATTTGCGTAACAATAGGTATGACGTAATAATCACTTTTAGGCCGTCCAAAATATACATTCAAATTTCGTGCTTCCAAACCATATTTTAAGTTATCACTACCTGTTAGAAAGTCTTCTCTGTGACATTAATCGATCCTCTGTCAAGTGGCAACCATCACTAACGATCCAGGGCTTCTTCATTGTTGCACAATTATTCTTCATCACTTTCCTTACATTCTCAGCGTTGTTATTATGCTGTTTCTGAGGGCCGGTTCCTTAAACAAAGAAATGATAATAATAATAATAACATGAAAAATCATGTAACATGTAAAGACTTGGTTACAGAGGG
>CM057168.1:3522847-3544539 GCA_029962745.1 Echinometra lucunter | reverse complement strand
GAGCAGTCGAATTATTTTAAACAAGCGCGATCACAGGTTCCAAACGACTAACCCAAAAGGAGGTTTATCCTTGGGTCACGATCATTATATCCTTTTCGATTTGATTTTTTCCCCCGCGTTCAGTCATTGGATACATGCAGCTACATATTAATTTCTGTAGTTCTACTTTTTCCACCTTATATATCGTACTGAACTTTTTCATTTTGATATGTTTTGGAATATTTTTGTATCAAAAGCCTTACTTTAATTTCTGTTATTTATGTATGAGTTTTCTTATATGCGTGTATAGTTGTTGGGCATTTGTAGGCCTATTTATATTTTGTTATTCATTGTATTTTGATACACGGCCCCATTGTAAATCAACCAAGTACTAGTAGCTGATCATTGGGCTTTTATCGTGTTTAAACAAATACATCATAACAAATCCTAAATGCACAATGTCTCCCATATGGCCCCCAGCAACCTTTCGCATTTTCTGCTAATGTACTGAATTCGAACCCATAAAGTTATGTTTATTAAGCCTGTATAGAATTTTACAGACTTGTATGCACAGGCGTAAGTATGCATGCAATGCTAGCACGAGGGAGTTTCTGGCTATATTGTAATTCAGCATCGTTGGGCAATAAAACCATTAAACATGAAACAGTCGCCCATTATAAAAGTGTCAGCCACAAAATCACATCCTCTGTATGTACTGATCACATGCAATGAAGATGCATGGTGAATATGCGAAGGGATGGAATACGCACGAGAGATATTTTTCCCATGGCAGTTTATTTTGTTTGTTTGCTTTTTCTGTGTTATATATGAACAAATACAAAGTAATTCATGCTTACATAAATATCACATATATAAAAGATCATGTACCATTATATTATACGATAACCAGGATATAAATCATACAAACAAGAATAAAGAATATCATACATAATATATATTTCATTAAACTATAAGAGGTAAGTCATCACTGTGAACATGACGGACAAAGAAAGCGGACAAAATAAACAACCCCCCATTCTACCCTTCACAATAGTTCTGGTAGTCAAAAGAACATCCCTTCACTGCTATTGTCTAAAATATGTGGAACAGGTGTCACATGCATATTCACCTGGAACTACATGATTAAACATAATGGCTGTGAAGGGATGTTCTTTTGACTACCAGAACCATTGTGAAGGGTAGAATGAGAGGTTGTTTATTTTGTCCGCTTTCTTTGTCCGCCATGTTCATAGTGCATAGAACGCACGCAGAGACCGCTGCGCATCGCGAGCGTTTAGGCTGGAGAATTATTTGCCAGAATGAAATGTCTCGTGTATACAGTGACTATTTTATCCCTGACTATGTGTGGAAACTGTGTTGAAACGTCATGTCGGGACAAATCTGAAACATCCTGACAAACAAAATGAAAATGATAATGGATAATCAAAACTTATTTTCTTTGTTCAATTTCAGTTGAAGTTTTTTCTTCACCGTTTTCAATCATAAGCATTATTATTTGCAGTGCATAACAATGAGTGCAAAAGTGTACAATGCTGTTTTTTCATCGATATGAGCATCTATGATATGAGTAATACTTATTAGATATCAAGTGATATATATAAATTGAGTCCACGTCAAGTGTTATAGGGAATATCACAACCGGCAGTTTTTTTAGTATGGTGTCATCATATTTTATCGCTGGTTATAAAGATGACAAATGAATAATAGATCAATTAGTATTATGGAGTAAATTAATAAAAATATATAATAAGCATCCAGAAAGTTTAATCTGATGACCAACCACCGAAAAGAAAGATTCCAAATTTCATTTCGTCTGACCCCTCTCCGATCTCGAGAGAGGACCCCCCCCCTTTTTTTTTAAAATTTATCAAGGAAAATTGATTCCTGTAGTTTTTGTCCGGAATTTCTGAAGATGAAAAGGAGGCTGGGGGCTCATGTTATGGGATATTACTTCTGCTTATGAACACTACACTCTTAGAAAAAATGTGCCAGTTTGAACTCTTTGTCCCGTATTTTGAACCTCCAGAAAAGGTTTTTTTTTTTTTTATAAAGGGTTCTTTATATTTTCAAGAACCCGAAGATGTTCCTTTTACAATCATTATGGTTCTATAAAGACCCCTTTAGAACCCTCTAGAGAACCTTAATAGGCTAGTAATGGTTCTTTGAAGAACCTTTAAAGAGTGATGAGTCAAATTCCACTAAATTCGGGTTTCAATTTCAATTTTATTTGAGCGGTATACTTCGAAGGTTCAAAGCAAGGTTGAAAAATGGCATGCACATCATTAATGATTGATCCTTCATTGTCCTGATATCCTCGGATTCTTTAATTTTGATTCATTCCAGAAGAAAAATAACAGGAGAAAAATTAAATTAGAAAAGGGGAAGGAGCAGACAAGAAATGAGAAATATATTTTTGTATTTATGTTTTTATTGTAAAAGAAATGAAAAATATATTTCATATGACTTTTATCAAGTGACTATTCTGTCTAACGTGCAGTGCAGTGCAGTGGACGGTGGACGGCCGTTATTAATGCCATGCACTGTATTTCCATATTGCATTTCACGTACATGTATTTTTCACAAAATAGGTTTTCTTCTATATATCTGAAGGATTTTTCTTTTATCGTGAATTAATATATGCCATGCAGTACAATACAAGGCAATGCAATACGATCTTTTGTTGCGCAGAATAGAGCATGTATTTTTTTCTAAGCTCATAGAGACTTTGTGTAATAGTCACACTGTGAACATGGCGGACAAAGAAAGCGGACAAAATAAACAACCTCTCATTCTACCCTTCACAATGGTTCCGGTAGTAAAAAAACCATCCCTTCACAACTATTATGTTAAATCATGTAGTTCCAGGTGAATATGCATGTGACACCTGTTCCACATATTTCAGACAATAGCAGTGGAGGGATGTTCTTTTGACTACCAGAACCATTGTGAAGGGTAGAATGAGGGGTTGTTTATTTTGTCCGCTTTCTTTGTCCGTCATGTTCATAGTGTCAGTTACTTTGTGGCAGTGATGCAGAAGTACACGACCAGTATCGTTGCTACTATTAGAATGCAATCATAATGTACAATATTTATTTATTACAGCGTAATCGCGCTCACCATACCAAGGAGGTACCATAGACCATGCCATGCTGTTTGTCAAGAATTATTTAAAATGAACTTTGATGGTCATCAGATAAGATAAATGATACGAATTATGATTGAATGTGATTGTGTCATGACTTCACGTTTCATACGCGTGTTAATAAAGCACGTGTCATATAGGCGTAGCGTTAAAGTCTTGCTACAAAAATGGGGCAGGGGTGGCAAATTGGGACTGAATGTTGGTTGGAGATTTTGCTTTTTATATATTTATGTTTTTATTAGAAAAATCATAAAAATCACACTATTTACAAACGATTTGCATGATTAAAATAACAAAAATCACTGAACATAAAAAGAAAAAAGAAAAAAACATAATTGTAGAAAAAGAACAAAAAAAAAAAAAAAGGCAGAACATTAAGTTACATATCAGATATTGTTGGTTATTGGAGATTTTTGATGTGACAGGCCTCGAGATCTAAAACCTTTAAAAAGAAATCGGCCCTCAAACCACAAACCGACCGGTCTTCAATCCAAAAAAATGGGGCGGCCGTGGAAAAGAACTCCTCACTCTCCCCATGGTCAGTCCGCTCCTACTCAGAGGCGTTTCGGGGAGGGGGAGGGGGGGGGGGGCAAGAGTGGAGCGAGCCCCGGGCACCACTTTCAGGCAGAAAAGCATAATAAAAAGCAAATGAATAATAGATAAATTAGTATTATTGAGTAAATTAATAATAATAATAATAATAATAATAATAATAATACATAGGATTTATATAGCGTCTTTTCCATAAAAATATATAATGATAAGCATCCAGAAAGTTTAATCTGATGACCAACCACCAAAAAGAAAGATTCCAAATTTCATGTATTTAGATACGCCACTGCTTCTACCTGAGGCACTTTGGTTATGTGGGGGGGGGGGGGAGCACCGGACTTTCGTGGATTAATGCCGATTAATTTTCGAGACTAGCATTCGAGACGACCGAATAGAGTGCAAGGTAAAACAGGGCTATCAGAAGCTAGACATATTCTCATGTTTGTTCTTGTAGTTGTTATTTTAAATTACTTTTTAATGCACAGTTTCAATTTTGCTATCCTATCGCATTCTCGTGTGATATATCCCAGTGTCGAATCAAACAAGGGCGAATACAACATCATTCAAGGGGGGGGGGGGATAATCCTAAAAAAAGTAATGATAAAATGATAGCGAGAATGAGTAAGATCATATTAACAAAAACAACGCAGTATGCCTATAAATTCACCCCCCAACCAAACAAAATAAAAAAAAATAAAATTAAGAATTAAAAAAAAAATGAAAATACGAATGAATTAAAAAAAAAAAATGAAAATCTGATAGCATGGTCAGGGAAATCTGTACATTGTTTCCTGGCAGGAAATATGTTGTAAGGTATGCCCTGGAGGAAAGGCTAACCACACTGCCAGCCGTAAGGAAAAGATAAAATGAATGTTTGAATATCATGGGGACGGACCGGCAGGCAGCTATAGGCGATCAGCGTGTCGGATGAGACCAGACTACATTATTATTGAAGGATGAATTTGATGTGAGATAAGGGCTGGAAAAAAATACACGTATATGTAACAGGGATGTATAGAGTTAGAGTGAGATAATGATGAAGTGAGAAGAAGAAGAAGAAGAAGAAGAAGAAGAAGAAGAAGAAGAAGAAGAAGAAGAAGAAGAAGAAGAAGAAAGAAGAAGAAGAAGAAGAAGAAGAAGAAGAAGAAGAAGAAGAAGAAGAAGAAGAAGAAGAAGAAGACGAAGAAAGAAGAAGAAGAAGAAGAAGAAGAAGAAGAAGAAGAAGAAGAAGAAGAAGAAGAAGAAGAAGAAGAAGAACCCAACCTCTGTCCCATTAGGAAGAAAGTCGATAGATGGCAGGGGTGGACAGAGAAAAAGAAGAACTGGAGAGAAGGGCAGCGAGACTTAGGGGGGGGGGAGCTTGGGAAGAATGTAACTTCTGTAACCAAAGGAGCAAGGAGCCAGCTTGTCATACAGACAGAAAAAAGGGAGAAGAGAGAAAGAGAGAGAGAGAGAGAGAGAGGAGGGGGGGGAGATAACGGTGGGTGGGGGCCGGGGGGGGGGAGAAATTATATAGACTGTAAGAACGTCATGTGATTAACGATCCCTGTATACGCCATATTATTTCCCTCTGTAAGCTGCTTTGTACGCTATTCTTATATTCCTACACTATACATGTACATGTTTTTAAAAAATGTGTGAGCTATTTCAAAAGTGAAGTATTCACTGTCAGCAATTTCTATAGTAGATATTGCCCCTTCACGTGAACTCTTTTTGTGCTTTTCATATTGCATTCTTATATTGTGAGTTGTGACCAAGCACCAAATTTCTCGATATCATGACTTTGTGTAGGGAAGTAAGCGACAAAATATTCACCCCCCTCCCGCCTCCATAAACGGCTTGACCATGTACGCTGCACCACCGCTTCAATTGAAACAGGTGCGTCAATCTGGTTTGTATTTTTTTTGGGGGGGGGGGGGCACACTTGTAAAAAATTGCTTACAAGTCCCCCCCCCCAGTCTTCGTTGTGTCCGACACCTTTTTTGTGTTTTATGTGTTTTTTTGGAGGGGGCGGGGGCGGGGGCGGGGTGGAATCTGCCTCCCAGCCTTCTCTCTGATTAACGCCTAATGATAATGGCATCAGTATGAAAAGTTGATACAGTGATTTCTGTCATTCTCTTCCCTAAGACATGATATGGGAAGGTTGGATGTCCGATGATCTTTAAGAATGGAGGTCACGTTTATAGCATATCATATCGCCTTCTGTATACGTCACTCCTTTTTCCACCCCCACGTCATTTGCCCCTCTTTATACGACACTTGAATAGGTTAAGAGTATATTATGAGATAATCTGCTTGAGTATGAAAAGTCACTTCACACCTCTGCCATTCTTTGCCAGACACGGGGGTAAGGATTTTAATGTCCGGTGACCTTTGTTTATGAATGTCAACTTCGTAGGATATTATCCAACCTTCTAGATCACCGCCCCCTCTTTTGGGGGGCACCCCACCCCCACATTGCATTGTCTCTCTATGTACTCCACAACACAAGTAGAATAAGATATGAGAATATAATGATATCAGTATGCTACATACCTCATTCATTCTTCTACAGATGAGACATTCACTATGAACATGGCGGACAAAGAAAGCGGACAAAATAAACAACCCCTCATTCTACCCTTCACAGTGGTTACGGTAGTCAAAAGAACATCCCTTCACTGCTATTGTCTAAAATATGTGAAACAGGTGTCACATGCATATTCACCTGGAACTACATGATTAAAAATAATAGCTGTGAAGGGATGTGCTTTTGACTACCAGAAAGGTTGTTTATTTTGTCCGCTTTCTTTGTCCGCCATGTTCATAGTGATTGGGAAAATGTGATGTCCGGAGGTGACCTTACCTCTGTTTATGAAGGTCAAGTGATTTAATCCCAACTTCTAGATAAACTGTCCTCTCTTTTGTTGGGGGGGGGGGGTACCCCACCCCTATATCACTGTCTCTATTGATGTATACTCTGTCTTTGATAAGATATGAAAATAATGAGATCAGTATGAAAAGTTGTTTCATTCTTCTAAAGACATGGGGGTAAGGATTTGATGTCCGGTGACCTTTGTTTATGATGGTCAACTTTGTAGGATTTGATCCCACTTCAGTATAGTAGATCACCGCTCCCTCCTTTTTTTTTTGGGGGGGGGGGCACCCCATCCACACACCATTGTATCTCTATTGATGTATACTCTGCGACACAACCTGAATAAGATATGAGAATATGAGATCAAGAATAGTAGGAAAAGTCGCTACACACCTCTTTCATTCTCCAGACAGAGGGGAAGTATTTGATGTCCGATGACCTTTGTTTATGAAGGTTAAGTTCGTAAGATTCACACCATCTTCTAGATCACAGTCCCCTCCTTTTGGGGGCACCCCACCCCCATGATTATCGCTGTATCTCTATTGATGTATACTCTGCGACACGACTTGAACAAGATATGAGAATATAATGAGATCAGTATGAAATGCTGCTACACACCTCTTTCATTCAGACGTGGGGGAAGGATAGATGTCCGGTGACCTTTGTTTATGAAGGTCAACTTCGTAAGATTACACATCACCTTCTAGATCACTTTCACCATGAACGTGCCCACGTGATCTTTGAAGGCCAGTCAGACTTTTCCTTAGGGGTGTTTCATAAAGCTGTTCGTAAAGTTACGAATCACTTTATGAACGACTTGAACATGAAGTGCCAAATGGGATGCCCAAAGTTTTTCCTGATGTTTTCACAAAGTGTGGCTGCATTTCCCATCATCTCAATTAAATTGTGGCAAACAATATTCTTCACAATTAAAATGTGTGTAAACAATAGTTATGTTAGTCTACATATTACACCTTTAGGTGATGCTGTTTATAATGATTGAGAATCATGTTTAGCTTGCCATACTCAAGTCGTTCTTAAAGTCATTCGTAGCTTTACGAACAGCTTTATGACACCCCCCCCCCCCTCCCTGGGCCCTGTTTCATGAAACTTGTTTTCAATAAAAAGTTGCAATAACTGTTATAAGCTACTGAAATCCTTGCATCTGATTGACTGAAAGCAAAGTTGTTATAGAAATGTGGCAGGTGTTACGGATGACAAGTTTTATGAAACGGGGGCCCTGGTTAGTTGTCTCGATTGGCAGAAGAAAAATCTTAGAAACAGGATGGTATTAGTTTGAAAGAAATCGGAAAAATTTTAGGGGGGAGAGGAGGAGAATAAAGAGAAAAGACAATAGAGAAAGAAGGAGAAAAAAGAAAATTAGAGAAAGAAAAAAAGGAGAGTAGAAGAAAGGAAAAGAAAAAGAAGAAAGAAAGAAAAAAGACCAACAAAAAACAACAACAACAAAAAACCGGCCAATGCACTGTCGAAGTCGATGTATAATACCAAATCCGACAGAACTTTTTACTAAGATTTTTTATTTATTTATTTAGTTATTCATTATTATTATTATCATTATTATTATTATTATTATTATTATTATTATTATCATTATCATTATTATTGTTATTATTGTTATTATTATCATTATTATTATTATTGTTATTATTATTATTATCATTATTATTATTATTATTATTATCATTATTTTCATTATTATCATCATTACTATTATTATTATTACTATTATTATTGTTATTATTATTATTATTATTGTTGTTATAATCTTCTTTTTTTTGGGGGGGGGGGGGGGGGACTCCGTCAGAGTTTTCAGGACACCTCCCCCCCCCCCCCCCTTTCAAGAATATCCCGGATCAGCCAATTCAATACCCGTGTAAAATCAGTGATTTGTTTTATCATTGTAAAGCTGTCATATATGTTTGACATTATATGTTTTATTTTTAACATCTTAATTGCAGTATTATGTTATCTATTTGCTTTAGATGTCAGCTAATTAGAATCGGACCATGCTTTCTAGGTAATGTAAATACAATGTAGAATAATACAACATGACATTCTTCTTGTCTCTCGCCATTTCCTACAATGAGCTTGCGTTCAGGGGAGCGTTTCATGAAGTGTCTTGTCAGTGATCTTTACTGACAAATTTGCTCTCAGCCAATCAGATTCAAGGATTTCAGTAGCTTATAACAGTTGTCAGTAAAAAAAAAAAAATTAAATTTGCCATCGGGAGTGGATGAAGTGGTCTTGGGGGCGGGGGAGGCACGGGACTTTGCTGAATACGCCTCCGAAATGCATTAGAGCCCGTTGCGCATGTCGATCGCTCGACGTTCATCCGCGGTATTATCTTCAGAGTAAATACATTAGCGAGATTTAATTATTTACTTTAATCAGTTTCTCGTCTATAAAAGATTAATTGCATTTTAAAGCTTCATGTTACCCATATATATAGTGGAACTCTGAAGCATGGATATTGACAGTTTTGACCTTTTATTAAAGCATCAAATTTTAATCAGCGCCTAATGAATGAGAGTGTATATAAAAACATTTTATTTTGTAATGTCTTAATTCTGAAAATGATGTTATACTAAGAAAAGTGTTATCCCTCTAACCTATGATCTAACCCGGGGGGGGGGGGGGGGGGTATCATCAGATGTCTCGTCAGTGATTCTTACCGACAACTGCATTATAGCTACTGAAATCCTTGTATCTGATATAGGCTCATAGCAAATTTGTCAGTAAAAATCACTGACAAGACACTTGATGATACGCCCTTAATAATTTACGCATTTTTTTTTTAATTTGATGCTCAGTCGAAGATTCATATATCTGTCACATAATTATCCATGTTTTGCCCAGCTAGGTTAAACAGTTTTTCCTCGCTTGGAATATAAAGCTGTATTTCAGTAGATATCATTTTGTTATCCCTGATGCGAACATGTATTCTAAAAACAATCTAGTCATTCTAGTCAGATAGATGATTACCGGATCAGACGGGCATTAACTCTTTTACAGTCAAATTTGACTATAGATTCTAGTGAAAATGACTAGAATTATAGTAAAAGTATTGTTCATTTTCACAAGTCAGATTTGACTAGAATAGAGTAAGTGCCCGTCTGATGAAGTGGCTCGGGGTCCGGCGGGTTCGGATGCAGGCTTGCATCCCTTTAAAATCGGATTAACGTATATCCTGGTATAGGCCGCACTTAGGAGTCGTATCGCCAGTAAATGGGCGCATAATGAGAGCCTCTGGGAGTTGTATGGTATAATGAAGACATCGGGAGATATCTAACTATAGACCCTTGTACCATGTCCGTGCGTGTACAATAATAGAATTAGATAATCATAAATGACGCCTGATGCTCTCCAGATGCTCTCCAGATCAGATGATTCAAATCGTCAAGTTTTAAGAGTTATATAGGGATCGCTTTTAACCCATTCGTGACAGGAATTATTTAAAGCCTAATTTGATCAGCTTTTATTCTTCAAATTGGCAACACCAACAATTTTATTTTATTGCTACATTTTATTTATAAAACGTCATGTATCAGAAATGAATATAAATTGACAGAAATTATGATGATAAGTCAAAAAGTTGCCAATTTGCAGGGGAAAACAGTGATTTTAAACTTTCTATCACATTGCCAATTTAAGGATTTTAATGATTATTTTCCTTCAAAAAATTTGCAGCATCAAACAATGAATATTGATGCAACCAAAATGGGTTAATTTATTAAGTGGAAGAATAAGTTTTGTGTTGAGATTGCAACTATTAAGTGAAATTCTCAAAATGAATTTCCACTTTCAGATTTAGAGAGTAGAGTACATGTAGTATGTTCGGCTGAATGAAGTAATTTCTCGCCCTGATTTTTTTTCTCAAGATAAAAAAACTACTTATACTGTAAGTGATATAGCTCAACGCTTTAATTGCATAATCATAATGTGTTTACATGTAGGTGTTATGGAACTAATTGAGTATTTGAAGTGTTATACGTATCCCAGTAATCGTAAAGTTTATACTATTTATTTTTCAGTCCCCCATAATGCATCCAACATCGTTATTAATCCATTCATGACAGAGGTCCATATTTTGTGGTTTGGCCTAATATCTTTTGATGCAAAGCCCTTAAAATCATACCAAATACATGAGCATAAAGAGCAAAAAGTTCTACACAAACTGTGTCCATTTTGGTTGCGTCATTATTCGTTGTTTGATGCTGAAAATTTTTCAGCATTAAAATCCTTAAATTGGCAATGTGATAGAAAGTTTAAAATCACCGTTTTCCCCTGCAAATTGGCAACTTTTTGACTTCTAGTCATAATTTCTATCAATTTATATTCATTTCAGATACATGACGTTTTATAAGAAAAATGTAGCAATAAAATAAAATGTTGGTGTTACCGATTTGAAGAATAAAAGCTGATCAAATTAGGCTTTAAATAATTCCTGTCACGAATGACACGTGATAATGAGAGTGAGGGGCAGGCAAACGTTATCATGGCTATTGAGAGGGAGAGATGGGGGATGAGAGAAGAGAAGAGATAAAGAAAGGAGGAGGAGAAGGTCGAGGAAGAGCCATTAGACATGAAAATTTATTGACCGATTGATCATTTATTACAAAATTTCACATGCGATAAACAGAAAAACACTATTGGTGAAAGGAAACGAATTAGCGTATAATGCTAATCGAGAGGCTGATACAGGGGTGATGGAACGAAATGAAATAGATGATATGCAGCGAGGGAGGGGGGGGGGGTGGGGAGGGAGGGAGGGAGAGAGAGAGAGAGAGAGATTGGGATAATAGAGAGAGGGAGAAGGAGGATGTCACATAAACAAGATAGGGTGAGAGGGAGAAGATTTCAGGAATTAGGAGATGAAAGAGATGGAGAAAGAAGGACTGAGAAGGTAGACTAAGGAATGTGCAAGTAAACGACAGGACGGGGAGACGAAGAGAGATAATAGATGAAATACATCGAGTGAGGGAGAGATGGATGGAGGGAGAGAGAGATGGAGAGAGGAGAGAGTAAAGGAGAGAGAGAGAGAAAGAAAGAGATGGAGGGAGGAGAGTAAGGGAGAGAGATAGAGAGAGAGAGAGAGATGGAGGGAGGAGAGAGTAAAGGAGAGAGAGATAGAGAGAGAGAGATAGAGAGAGGAGAGGAGATATCGGTATCGAGCATGTCGAGCGTACCTTCTCATGATAATCATGCAGATAATGGAGGATTGATTGATTGCTTTTAATTCACTTCCTCTCTGCCTCCATGTATTCCATCCCTCCAGCTCCTTAAAGGGTAAGTCCACCCTAGAAGTTTCACTATTTCAATAAAAGGAGATAAATTTGAACAGCATTTTTATAAAAGAAATGAGCAAAATCGCTCAAAGAATAAGAAAATTACACTCATTTACATTTTCTAGTAAATCACTCTCGGCTCTGCAAATTGGCAACACTGATGACATCATATGCGAGCAGGTCTCCATTCACTTTGTATATGAAATTTAACATTTTCTCAATTTTCTTGGAAGTTATACACTTTCTTACCCCATAGTCAAAGCATGTTATGTAAAAAGTAATTCTTCTGAACGTACACTGACTATGGGGGTTAGAAAATGTTTAACTTCCAAGAAAATTGAGAAAATGTGAAATTTCACGTACAAAGTGAATGGAGAGCTACTCCCATATGATGTCATCAGTGTTGCCAATTTGCTGAGCCAAGAGTAATTTACTAGAAAATGTAAATGAGTGTAATTTTCTTATTCTTTGACCGATTTTGCTCATTTCTTTTTTAACATGCTGTTCAAGTTTATCTCCTGTTACTGAAACAGTGAAATTTCTAGGGTGGACTTACCCTTTAACCATCTCAGGAGATAGCTTGCTCATCACTCTTCTCTGGCTAAGTTTAGCGAAGGAAAGTAACCGTGTGGACTTGATTCGATACTCTGTAATCGTAGATTAATTCCAATTTTAGCACTTTTCCCTATGCCTATTAATTTTGCTATAGAGCTTTAAGCCTCCTCGTCGTTAAGTCAGTCATGAATTTTCAATTTAAAAACAAAACGAGTGCCCGCAACTTTTGTGATAACATTTACTGGTCTGGTAAAACTAACATTCATAAATTATACATTATGTACACGAATAGTTGTGTTTGTATTGCACTGTGGCATCATAGCAATTTCTGTAAATATTTTCCGTTTTATTATGAAGCACATCATCTTCAATATGGTAAAATGCACAAGCAGTGTATGTATATTACCTTGCTTCGTCTATCAGGACACGTAATTACTATTTTTGAACTATATATGTGTTACAAAGACATGTCATAATTATACTTGGCAGTGACAGAATAGGAAGGTATATACCAGGAAGGTGGAAGAAAATAGCAGCAGATAACTTTGTAATGCGTGTATCAGCACACGGAGATGTTACAATATTACGTTCGTGCCATTAAACATTATTAAACAAAGCAAAAAAATAAAATAAAAAATTAATTAAAATAAGAATGTACAGAACTCCTGTTGATGTGCGAGGTATACATGGTATAATTCTGTGTGTACTTTTGCATTGATAGTCGATATTGATGATACAAATAAAATCAAATCAAATATAATCAAATTTATTGAAATACATGTAAATCCACAATTTTGGATCATCATTGCCATAAAAACACATTTTACAAAATAATGAGTCGTTGATATCAGTGAGATGGACAAACAGACAAAAGGCAAAATTGTAAAAATACAAATCATGACAAAATACAGTACTGTAATAATTGTATCATCAATAAAGTTTTATTGTGTACATGTATGCCTCATGCCAAATTCTTCCTATTTATTCAAGTTTATTCAAGTTTATTTTTATACAAATAAAAAAAACCAAAAGAAAAAAGAAATCAAGTTATTCCTGAGCTTGCTCAAACCTTCATTAAGTTTCAAAATACATATACTGCTAATGTACATGTACTGGCTTGGCACGGGACCAGCCATTAAAGGGAAAGTCCACCCCCAGAAGTTTCACTGTTTAAATAAAAGGAGTTAGATTTGAACAGCATTTAAAAAAAGAAATGAGCAAAACCGGTCAAAGAATAAGAAAATTATGTCATCAGTGTTGCCAATTTGCAGAGCCAAGAGTAGTTCACTAGAAAATGTAAATGAGTGTAATTTTCTTTTTCTTTGACCGACTTTGCTCATTTCTGTTTTAAAATGCTGTTCAAATTTAACTCCTTTTATTGAAACAGAGAAACTTCTGGGGTGGACTTTCCCTTTAAGGTAACTGGTAACAAGGGGATGGGGTAGGGCCAACGAACTAAAACAGACGTCTTTTCTAGTTCTGTCGGTAGGGCGGCTCTTACTCTCATTAGGTAGTTGAATCGGAGATTGGGGGGGGGGGGGTGGTCCTAATCTTGGCATCATACACCATTCTTTTTTTCCTCTTTCTCACTCTATTATTTGTCCACAATTATACGGGGGGGGGGGGGGGGAGGGGGAGGGGCGTGCAAGCCCATAGCTATCTACGCCACTGGTGTCAAAGAAATTCATATATATGATTCAAAGGTCTATTTGATGTTAACCGAAACTCCTTCAACAATGCACATTAAGGTCAAACTATATCTATATAAACACTCATGTGTATGCACAGATCCATATAGTTAAGTGCTGTATGTACTTTCTCGAGAGCCAGCAAAGTCACCAGATTTATCTGTAATAGGTCATTGTGTCATACTGCATGAAAAAGGATTTAATGAAAGAAGATGGCTTTTTGCTCGAGTTTCCTTTGTACTCTAAACTCAGAAGGCATTATATTTGATGACAAGGGCGTCCTTTCAGTCCTGGGCCCCGTTTCATAAAACTTGTTATCAATAACAAGTTGCAATACCTGTTAGAAGCTACTGAAATCCAGCATGAAAAAGGATTTATTGAAAGATGATGGCATTTTTTGTTCGAGTTTCCTTTGTACGCTAAACTCAGAAGGCATTATATTTGATGACAAGGGCGTCCTTTCCGTCCTGGGCCTCGTTTCATAAAACTTGTTATCAATAACAAGTTGCAATGAGTGTTATAAGCTACTGAAATCCTTGCATCTGATTAGCTGAGAGCAAATTTGCCATAGAAATGTGGCAGTTGTTACAAGTTTCATGAAACGGAGCCATATATTGAGGGGGACAGACGTCATAACTGCGAGCACCGTCTTTAATGCTCTTTAAAAAATGCGAATTAATAAGTTCATTGGATAATTGATGGGGGGAAGGTGGGTCTAAATATGCTCACACTTTCTTCTTTCCATTCTTCATCTCATTGCATACAGCTTTTAATTGGTAGGGGCACCCCCTTCCCCCTTCCCCCTTCCCCCGGAGCTATGCCACTTTGTGTTATAATTTTGCTCCAAGACTTGCTACACTTTTTGATATTGAAACATTGCAAATTATATTTCGTTCTCGGGATTTTCAGAATCCAAACGTTAATTCTTTCTGCACTCTGTTTATTTTCAATAACAAAATTATATTAAACATGACTGGATCTATGTCAAATTGTATACATATGTAATTTCATACTCTCTTTTATTCTTATGACTTTGCTCTCAATTTCGTGTTTGTATTATTTAATACCTGAGATTTTCTTCATGAGTTAATTGATTATTCATTTTATGTATATATTAATTGCATTACGTATTATGTTTCGTTATTTCACGTCCTTTTTATAAGATGTGCCAATTTATTCTCTTCTGCTTTAATATATAAATGTAGAATGGGTATCTATCTCCAGCTATTACAAGAGATCATGAGAGTATGATCATTAGAGCAGCGTACTTTGATCAAGCACCTGTTTGAACATCTCTTCATCTATGCCTTCACAATAGTGGTCCCATAATTGGAGCATTTATAATGAGTGCACACATTATACGCGTGGCTCGTGCACAAACATGAAATAGTTCACTAACAAACACTGAATAGTTCCCTAACAGACATTAAATAGTTCAATAACCGTCTGTAAGGAGTTTATAACATGTGCTCCGGCGACTACTATTCCTCGGTTAATATCCTTTTATATTCCTAACTTCAACCCTTGACTAAACACTAACAGGTAACCTGAAGCTGATCTGAAACGAACTACCAAATCTAACCCAGTGGTTCGTTTAGATATGCAGCCGTAAGCCGTGTCCAAAGAAAGAAAGGAAAGAAATACAGAATGACCATGATGACAGAAAGAAAGAAAGAAGAACAAGAAAAAGAAAAAAGAAAAACGAACAAAAAAACAAAAAACTATATACAGCGGGGTTTTCTGTGTGTATTAATTTCGTGTCAAATGTTTCGGAGTGGAGCCACAGTACATGTACCTGAGACTGCTTAAAAACAAAACAACAACAACAAACAAAAACTTCGGAACGGTTTACTGTTGCATATAGTTATGAGAACTTTAACCATCAGCCAATACTCTTGATGAAATAATGCTCCGAAAGAAATCTCAATGGAGCAATTACCAGATGCATCCTTATAACACTGAACCCTAAAGCTAACCTAAACCTACAACTAAAAACTAAGCCAAACCTAAACCTAAACCTTAGCTGAACCTAAACCTAAACCTAAACCTGAAACTAAACCTTTAAAAAAATGGTTAAACCTACATACAGCTAAAGCTATAGCTTAACATACAACTAACCTAAACCCAAACCCAAACCTGAACCTAAACCTAAACCTAAACCTAAACCTAAACCTAAACCTCAGCCTAAATCTAAATCTAAATCTAAAGCTAAACCCCATCCTAAGCCTATACCTAAATCTAAGCCTCAATCTAAACCTACATCTAAGCCTAAACCCAAACCCAAACCTAAACTTAAACTTGAACCTAAACCTAACCTACAATCCCCAATTACAGCACATAGCCCCCGACCCTTATCATAGTGTACGTATTTGAGGAAATAAAGCTTAATTCAAGTGTCGTCGAAGCAAATAACCACATTATACTCAGTCTGATTGGAGTTTTCTGTCATCATAACATCAGCGATGTTGATCTGTGAAACAATTTTACGGGCAACAAAAACATCACCTTATGAGTTCATTATGATCAGCGACCTAGAAGTGATATAGGGGTGAGCAATTATGACATTGAGTCTGAGAATTCAAGGTGAACAAGCATGTTTGATGAAGATGAAATGCTTGACCTTGACAATGTCGAGCTTCGTTCCAGCCAACGTTTAATCTGTGTAATCTATGTAATGGTAATGGACCTGTTGATTTTATTCATACTTGTACAATAGTTTCCTCTGACAACAAAGAAGCTTTCCAGAGGCTTGCTCTACATGTCAACAACTAATGTATGCAAACTGGGTTCCATCTATTCAGATGCCATATGCATAACAGGTGAACTGAATAATTGGTAACTAAGGGTTCAGGGGAGAAACGTGCATGAATTTGAATACATTATTAGTAAACAGGCACTATGAACATGGCGGACAAAGAAAGCGGACAAAATAAACAACCTCTCATTCTACCCTTCACAATTATTGTTCTGGTAGTCAAAAGCACATCCCTTCACAGCTATTATGTTTAATCATGTAGTTCCAGGTGAATATGCATGTGACACCTGTTCCACATATTTCAGATAATAGCAGTGAAGGGATGTTCTTTTGACTTTCAGAACCACTGTGAAGGGTAGAATGAGGGGTTGTTTATTTTGTCCGCTTTCTTTGTCCGTCATGTTCATAGTGAGGTCTATTGCAGTGTTGGTGAAATTTAATGGACGTGCACTGTCCCCATTTCCTCAATTTCTGCATACCCCTGTATCTCCTTGTAGTACAGTAGATTGTAGAATAACTACTATGACCAATGTGACTACCAACATACCGAAGGTTTAGAGCAACAAAGGGCTATCTGCATTTTTCTATTTGAATGAAATTTCGAAATTAAAATGATTCATTAGAGACCAGGAACCCGGGCCAGGAACCCATTGGTAACAATGGTTTCTACAGCAAACATTGCTACAGCTAGGTATCACCCAAAATAGATATGGGTATCTGCTTTAAACTGCAGTGTGTCAGTGCAACAAATCTTTATTTCAATTAGATGCATCAAAATTGCTATAAAAAAAAATGCAGATAGCCCTTTGCTGCATTGACCCTCGATACGACTACGCCGGATATCACATTGAAAAGGTGTTATTGACTGCGATTTAGCGAATTATTGCATCAGTCTAGTGATTTAATGATTTTCAGGAGGCTGGGTGGTCAAAACCAAGACGTTAATTAATTAATTCATTCATTTTTCCTTTATGGGATTCGAGCACTGAACTCCACATGGACTATAGGCTTCTCTTAAGACACATTGCATTGTAATAAAATGTCGATGGGTCTGTGCTTCTAGACTAGGGTTCAAGCTATTCCTATGAAAAAGAAATATTAAAAAAAGGTAACTAATATCATAGATATATGGAACATTACCAGGACAAGATGATCATATTCCATTCTTTTCGAGCGTCATTTCCGTTTGGGATATCCTCTCCATTGCAAGGCAAGTTTAATGATGAAATAAAACTTTCCCTGGGAAATCAGGATTTGGACTGTTATCAGCTTTATTCATGCTATGGTTTCCCTAAATAAATCCAGTATCCAGTAGGCATAGGTATATAGGGCCCTTCGAGCACATTTTGGCTAAGTCCGATGGATATGAGTCTATCAGAGAAAAAGCTTAGAAACCAACAGCAAACAAACGAACCAAAAACAAACGACAACAACAAAATGGATAGATAAATTATAAAAATCCTCATCTGAAATTTTCAAGTATGAGCTCATATTCACAATGCTACAATCCCCCCCCCCCGCCCCATCTAATAAAAATAGTATATTCATTATAATCAGAGTATCTACCCTCTCACCAAGAAAGCTCAGTAGGGTTGGCATAAGTTGTAGGTTAAGTTATGACGTCATGTTACCTGAAATAATATTCCAAACTTGAAGGGAAATGGAAAAACCGTCATTTGCGTGATACCTACTGCTGCGAATAAATATTGAAATAATCACTCGCTTTCGAAAACAATGCCTCATCAATTTCTAATGTTGACATGGTTGAAGGATACCGAATTACATTAAACAGGGTATTCCGTATGCCCAGGAGATGATTTCATGTGAATACAATGAGCCCTGACATCCTTGGTATTATCAAACGCCCTCCAGGATATTGATCGAAATAATAAACAACCGGTTTAACATAGGAAGGGAAGTTATTCTGGAATTATAGTCATGATTTTCTCCTATCATCCGAATAACATTTCATTTTCATTTCGTTTTGATGGAATACACGAGATGAAGAAAGGCGCAAGTCCATCGTAGCGACCTTCCATTCTCACGTTGGAAAAAAATAAAGAATGATACTTGTATAACGAGACAGGTAATATTTTAATTAACCTGTACTAAGTGCTCATGTCTATTAATTCCAGGAAATTGCCAGTATTCTTTCTTTCTCAATTCGTTTGGAATTAATTTCTGAATAATTAGAACCGTTTTCTTTAATGGAGTTGCGCCCTTTTCTCTGTAAAGTATTAATTATTTTTCGTTGAAACGTATATAAACGGACCTAATGTATGTAACGTTTAGAGTGTTGTTGGGAGAAGTATATGGGTGTTCCACAAAAACTAAGATTGACTCAAATAGCTCTTAACTATGGCAGGCCATTCATGCCACTGTTTGCTGCACCATCGGTCTCTCAAGGGATGCGCAAATCATTGTCACAAATTTGAAGAATTTACATTTTTTGTTTTCTTCATCAATTATTATATAAAAAAATGTTAATTCTGCAGATTTGTGACCATGATTTGCAAATCCTTTGAGAAATCCATGGTGAAAGAAAACAGTGGCATGAATGGCCAGCCATAGTTAAGTGCGATTTTAGTCATTTTTAGTCTTTGTGAAACACCCAGATGGCCTTGATTCCTAAGGAGAATACCTTTTCTCTCCTATCAAGTTTACAAAACATTTCATTTTCCATTTCAATCGGAAAGTTCAGTGGCGGGTTCAGGATTCTTGTGCTGAGGAAAGGGGGGGGGGGAAGTATGGTGGGGGAAGTTTAGGTAAAGAAAAAGAATGGATAATAATAATCGTGAAATGTATAGCAAAAATCAACAGCAAATATTGACAGGAAATGGGCATTCATATGAATGAAGGGGAGGAGGTATACAGTCATAAAGGGGACAGGATGGAGGGGAGGGGCCGTGCAGGGCTAACGCTCACTGTGGAAAAAAATTAGATTAGAATTGAATCTTTAGTCGATTGTAATCAAGGACAACTGACAAATATCAGTAAGATCAATTTCTAAAATATAAATTTATTTTTCATTTCTATTATTATTATTATTATTATTATTATTATTATTATTGTTATTATTATTGTTATTATTATTATTATTGTTGTTGTTGTTTTTATTATTATATTAGATTAAAATTTTAAATCCAATTAGGAGTTGCCCCTGATTCATGTCTAAAAATTTTGGAGTGCTCATATCAAATCAAATCATATTCACTGAATTTCATCACTGTAACAAAAACACATCTTACAAATAACTCGTTGAAATGGACTGTGACCAAACGTAAGGCAGAGGTATAAAGATACAATAATCAGTAAGATTTTATCATGACTTGTATTAAGTAAGTGCAGATAATGGGGGCGGAGGCCACGTGTTCACTTTGCCCCCTGGATCCGCTCTTACTTGAGATGAGGATAATAATATGTTCTAATTCAATTTCAAACATTCGATTCCTGCAATCATTCGTTTGTGACCTTTCACATTGTTTTTCAACAAAATCAAAAGCCGGCCTTCTCGTTCACAATGATACTTCAATGTCATACCTTGTCAGAAGTAATTGGATGCGGTGTAACCATGGCAACAATAATGTCTCAGATCATAGAGTGCCTACGCAATGAATGTTATTCTTCTTTAAAAATGTTTCCCTCATTTTCATCAAGGTTGGGAATATATGGTCAGTAGTGATAAAGGTCACGTTTATTAGGAAGTTCAGTGTTAATATTATATCCCATCTTTTTTTTTTCACTATACAATATGATACATCAACAGAAGGAAGTAAACCCTTGAAAGCTATTTATTCGATGTAATTTCTTACCAAGAAATGTACTGAACACTAAAAGCTAGACATGGTAGAGTATAGGCATTTTATGACGTGTGTTGGTCCACATATTCCATAACAAAAAAACAAAAACAAAAAACAACAACAAACAAACAAACAAACAAACAAACAAACAAACAAACAAAACAAACAAATTGCAGCATGTTAAGGATTATAGGGTGGTAATAAAGAGAGCAGAGTTTTTTGTTTTTTGTTTTTTTTGCCCCTGTAGGGCGTGGTTGCTTTTGTTAGATATAAAAAGATATTTTTTTCAAATGTTATCGCAATAAATCTTGATGTTTGTAATTGAGATCATTAAACCTACATCGCAATTGACATAAGCAAGAAAGCAAGAAAGTGTTTGCATAAGACATGCTGATTATCTTTATCACAGGTCCAGGGCCGTACACAGAAATTATTTCCGGGGGGGGGGGGCAAAACGCGTAAACATTTTCGAAGAAGCTCGAAAGTGAGGGAGCGAAGCGACCGAGCTGGTCACGAGGGCACTTTTGCATTTTTGAAAGTAAAATTGAGGGATTTGGTGCACACTTTTCGTGGATTTTGTGAAAATTTTCAATTAAAAAAATGTAAGTTTTCAAAATTTCGGGGGAGGGGCAACTGCCCCCTGCCCCCCCCCCCGCTGCGTACAAGTCACTGTACAGGTCACTCTGAAGTGTCCCGAGGTTGTGGTGATTAAACTACACACTTATGAGATACCCTTTTTTGATATCCTATACATGTACTGTACTTCCTTCAGACATTACTCATGTAATTAGTTAATCCTAATATTTAGGGGAGACTCGCCGCTTTTTAAGATTTTGAGTAATCTTTTAAGATTAATTCATCGTAATGAAGATTATCATTTGCGAAATTTCACACTTAAGTCTTAATATTATTTTATCAGATGATACGGGGGGGGGGGGGGGGGGGGCGGGGGCAGCAGTAACATCTTTTGTCTAGAAGACACATTATTGTCACGAATGTTCTTTGAACATACGATTTACTCTCTTCTGCTATTTCAA
>CM057168.1:3507085-3522347 GCA_029962745.1 Echinometra lucunter | reverse complement strand
TTAACATTTTCTCAATTTTCTTGGAAGTTACACATTTTCTTACCCCATAGTCAAAGTATGTTATGTAAAAAGCAATTCTTCTGAACATACACTGACTATGGGGGTTAGAAAATGTGTAACTTCCAAGAAAATTGAGAAAATGTGAAATTTCATGTACAAAGTGAATGGAGACCTGCTCGCATTATGATGTCAGCAGTGTTGCCAATTTGCAGAGCCAAGAGTAGTTTACTAGAAAATGTAAATGAGTGTAATTTTTTTATTCTTTGACCGATTTTGCTCATTTCTTTTTACTGAAACAGTGAAATTTCTAGGGTGGACTTACCCTTTAACCATCTCAGGAGATAGCTAGCTCATCACTCTTCTCTGGCTTCGTTTAGCGAAGGAAAGTAACCGTGTGGACTTGATTCGATACTCTGTAATCGTAGATTAAAATTATTCCAATTTTAGCACTTTTCCCTATGCCTATTAATTTTGCTATGGAGCTTTAAGCCTCCTGGTCATTAAGTCAGTCATGAATTTTCAATTTAAAAACAAAACGAGTGCCCGCAACTTTTGTGATAACATTTACTGGTCTGGTAAAACTAACATTCATAAATTATACATTATGTACACGAATAGTTGTGTTTGTATTGCACTGTGGCAACATAGCAATCTCTATAAATATTTTCCGTTTTATTATGAAGCACATCATCTTCAATATGGTAAAATGCACAAGCAGTGTATGTATATTACCTTGCTTCGTCTATCAGGACACGTAATTACTATTTTTGAACTATATATGTGTTACAAAGACATGTCATAATTATACTTGGCAGTGACAGAATAGGAACGTATACCAGGAAGGTGGAAGAAATATAGCAGCAGATAACTTTGTAATGCGTGTATCAGCACACGGAGATGTTAAAATATTTCGTTCGTGCCATTAAACATTATTAAACAAAGCAAAAAAATGAAATAAAAAGTAAATTAAAATAAGAATGTACAGAACTCCTGTTGATGTGCAGGGTATAATTCTGTGGAATGCTCTGTACTTTTGCATAATAATAATAATAATAATAATAATAATAATAATAATGAATAATAATAATAATAATGATAATAATAATAATAATAATGATAATAATAATAATAATAATAATGATAATAATAATAATAATAATAATAATAATAATAATAATAATAATAATAATAATAATAATATACAGTTCTTGTATAGCGCATGTCACGTTATGATATAACGTCTCTATGCGCTTCCAATCAAGAAATCAAGTTATTCCTGAGCTTGCTCAAACCTTCATTAAGTTTCAAAATACATATACTGCTAATGTACATGTACTGGCTTGGCACGGGACCAGCCATTAAGGTAACTGGTAACAAGGGGACGGGGTAGGGCGGCTCTTACTCTCAGTAGGTAGTTGAATCGGAGATTGGGGGGGGGGGGGTCCTAATCTTGGCATCATACACCATTCTTTTTTTCCTCTTTCTCACTCTATTATTTGTCCACAATCATACGGGGGAGGGAGGGGCGTGCAGGCCCATAGCTATCTACGCCACTGGTGTCAAAGAAATTCATATACTAGTATATGATTCAAAGGTCTATTTGATGTTATCCGAAACTCCTTCACCAATGCACATTCAGGTCAAACTATATCTATATAAACACTCATGTGTATGCACAGATCCATATAGTTAAGTGGTGTATGTACTTTCTCGGGAGCCAGCAAAGTCACCAGATTTATCTGTAATAGGTCATTGTGTCATACTGCATGAAAAAGGATTTAATGAAAGATGATGGCATTTTTTGCTCGAGTTTCCTTTTGTACTCTAAACTCAGAAGGCATTATATTTGATGAAAGGGCCGTTCTTTCAGTCCTGGTCCCCGTTTCATGAAACTTGTTATCAATAACAAGTTGCAATAACTGTTATAAGCTACTGAAATCCAGCATGAAAAAGGATTTAATGAAAGATGATGGCATTTTCTGCTCGAGTTTCCTTTGTACTCTAAACTCAGAAGGCATTATATTTGATGACAAGGGCGTCCTTTCAGTCCTGGGGCCCCGTTTCATAAAACTTGTTATCAATAACAAGTTGCAATAACTGTTAAAAGCTACTGAAATCCTTGCATCTGATTAGCTGAGAGCAAATTTGCCATAGAAATGTTGCAGTTGTTACAAGTTTTATGAAACGGAGCCATAAATTGAGGGGGGGGGGGGCACAGACGTCATAACTGGGAGCATCGTCTTTAATGCTCTTACAAAATGCGAATTAATTAATAAGTTCATTGGATAATGGGGGAAGGTGGGTCTAAATACACTCACACTTTCTTCTTTCCATTCTTCATCTCATTGCATACAGCTTTTCATAGGTAGGGGCACCCCCTCCCCTTTACCCCGGAGTTATGACACTTTGTGTCATAATTCTGCTCCAAGACTTGCTATATACACTTTTTGATATTGAAACACTGCAAATTATATTTCGTTCTCGGGATTTTCAGAATCCAAACGTTAATTCTTTCTGCACCCTGTTTATTTTCAATAACAAAATTATACTAAACATGACTGGATCTATGTCAAAAAGTATACATGTGTAATTTCAGACTCTTTTTTTATTCTTATGACTTTGCTCTCAATTTCGTGTTTGTATTATTTAATACCTAAGATTTTCTTCATGAGTTAATTGATTATTCATGTTATGTATATATTAATTGCATTACGTATTATGTTTCGTTATTTCACGTCCTTTTTATAAGATGTGCCAATTTATTCTCTTCTGCTTTAATATATAAATGTAGAATGTTTTTACATGATTATCTATCTCAGTGGGTATCTATTTCCAGCTATTAAGAGATCATGAGAGTATAATCATTAGAGTAGCGTACTTTGATCAAGCACGTGTTTGAATATCTCTTCATCTATGCCTTCACAATAGTGGTCCCATAATTGGAGCATTTATAATGAGTGCACACATTATACACGTGGCTCGTGCACAAACATGAAATAGTTCACTAACAAACACTGAATAGTTCCCTAACAGACATTAAATAGTTCAATAACCGTCTGTAAGGAGTTTATAACATGTGCTCCGGCGACTACTATTCCTCGGTTAATATCCTTTTATATTCCTAACTTCAACCCTTGACTAAACACTAACAGGTAACCTAAAGCTGATCTGAAACGAACTACCAAATATATATAACCCAATGGTTCGTTCAGATATGCAGCTGTAAGCCGTGTCCAAAGAAAGAAAGGAAAGAAATAAAGAATGACAGAAAGAAAGAAAGAAAGAAGAAGAAAAAAAAAAAGAAAAAAGAAAAACAAACGAACAAACAAAAAACTATACACAACTATATTCTGTGTGTATTAATTTCATGTCAAGTGTTTCGGAGTGGAGCTACAGTACATTTTTTACCTAGCGTTTATACAGACTGCTTTAAAAAACAAAACAAAATGAACAACAAACAAAAACTTCGGAACGGTTTACTGTTGCATAGTTATGAACTTTAGAGGTACAGTGTCACCTTTAGGAGACGCTTTTGCATTATCTGTTGGTCCAGAATGCTGGGCATGACACATTATACATGAGTAGAAAGAGAAAAATTTAATAAAAATTTTGAGTCCATTTTCAGTGCAGTATGATGTTGCGTTTTCGAATTAGAGCAGTTTAAATGTAACTGATCATTAAATTCTTTAAATTGGCAACACAGTGAATATTTTATATAATCCCTATTTTCATGTTTTAATTGGCAGTTTCCACTTAAATTTTACAATCATAATTCATTTTGGTTCATGTTATATCGATATTTATTTTTTTTTCCAAACTATGTAAGAGTGGAAAAAATAATAGTTGTTGCCAATTTAAGGACTGAAGATGATTAATTTAGACCTCTGAAGAGCTCTTTGGGTTAACCATCAGCCCATACTCCCGATGAAATAATGCTCCTAAAGAAATCTCAACGGAGCAGTTACTAGATGCATCCTTATAACACTGAACCCTAAACCTAAACCTACAACTAAAACTAAAAACTAAGCCAAACCTAAACCTGAACCTTAGCTGAACCTAAACCTAAACTTAAACATGAAACTAAACCTTTACAGCTAAAGCTATAGCTTAACATACAACTAACCTAAACCCAAACCCAAACCCAAACCCAAACCCAAACCTAAACCTAAACCTAAACCTCAGCCTAAATCTAAATCTAAATCTAAAGTTAAACCCCAGCCTAAGCCTATACCTAAATCTAAGCCTAAATCTATACATATATCTAAGCCTAAACCTAAACCTAAACCTAAACCTAAACCTAAGCTTAAGCCAAACCAAAACCTAAACTTAAACCTAAACCTAAACCTAACCTACAATCCCCAATTACAGCACACAGCCCCAGACCCTTATCATAGTGTACGTATTTGAGGAAATAAAGCTTTAATCAAGTGTCGTCGAAGCAAATAACCACATTATACTCAGTCTGATTGGAGTTTTCTGTCATCATAACATCAGCGATGTTGATCTGTGAAACAATTTTACGGGCAACAAAAACATCACCTTATGAGTTCATTATGATCAGCGACCTAGAAGCGAGATAGGGGTGCGGAATTATGACATTGAGTCTGAGTATTCAAGGTGAACATGCATGTTTGATGAAGATGAAATGCTTGACCTTGACAATGTCGAGCTTCGTTCCAGCCTCATAATAACGTTTAATCTGTGTGTAATAGACCTGTTGATTTTATTCATACTTGTTGTACATAAGTTTCCCTTGACAACAAAGAAGCTTTCCAGAGGCTTGCCCTACATGGCAACAACAAATGTATGCAAACTGGATTCCATCTATTCAGATGCCATATGCATAACAGGTGAACTGAATAGTTCGTAACTAAGGGTTCAGGGGAGAAACGTGCATGAATTTGAATACATTATTAGTAAACCGGTCTATTGCAGTGTTGGTGAAATTTAATGGACGTGCACTGTCCCCATTTCCTCAATTTCTGCATACCCCTGTATTACATTTTAGTACAGTACATTAACTATGACCAATGTGACTATCAACATACCGAAGGTTTAGAGCAACAAAGGGCTGCATTTTTCTATTTGAATGAAATTTCGAAATTAAAATGATTCAGTAGAGACCAGGAACCCGGGCCAGGAACCCATTGGTAACAATATCATGATTTCTACAGCAAACATTGCCACAGCTAGGTATCACCCAAAATAGATATGGGTATCTGCAACAAATCTTTATTTCAATCAGATGCATCAAAATTGCTAAAAAAAAAAAAAAATGCAGATAGCCCTTTGCTGCATTGACCCTCGATACGACTACGCCGGATATCACATTGAACAGGTGTTATTGACTGCGATTTAGCGAATTATTACATCAATCTAGTGATTTAATGATTTTCAGGACGCTGGGTGGTCAAAACCAAGACGTTTATTAATTCATTCATTCATTTTTCCTTTATGGGATTCGAGCACTGAACTCCACATGGACTATAGGCTTTTCTTAAGAAGCATTGCATTCTGATAAAATGTCAATCAGGGTCTGTGCTTCTAGACTAGGGTTCGAGCTATTCCTATGAAAAAGAAATATAAAAAAAGGTAACTAATATCATAGATATATGGAACAATACCAGGACAAGATTATCATATTCCGTTCTTTTCGAGCGTCATTTCCGTTTGGGATATCCTCTCCATTGCAAGGCAAGTTTAATGATGAAATAAAACTTTCCCTGGGAAATCAGGATTTGGACTGTTATCAGCTTTATTCATGATGTGGTTTCCCTAAATAAATCCAGTATCCAGCAGGGATAGTATATAGGGCCCTTCGAGCACATTTTGGCTAAGTCCGATGGATATGAGTCTATCAGAGAAAAAGAAACCAACAGCAAACAAACGAACGAAATACAAACAACAACAACACATTAAAATATGGATAGATAACAAAATAATTATAAAAATCCTCATCTGAAGTTTTCAAGTATGAGCTCATATTCACAATGCTACAATCAACCCCCCCCCCCCCGCCCCATCTAATAAAAAAGTATATTCATTTTAATAAGAGTATCTACCCTCTCACCAAGAAAGCTCGATGGGGTCTGGCATATACATGTAAGTTGTAGGTTAAGTTATGACGTCATGTTACGTGAAATAATACTTCAAACTTGAAGGGAAATTGAAAAACCGTCATTTGCGTGATACCTACTGCTGCGAATAAATATTGAAATAATCACTCGCTTTCGAAAACAATGCCTCATCAATTTCTAATGCTGACATGGTTGAAGGATACCGAATTACATTAAACAGGGTATTCCGTATGCCCAGGAGATGATTTCATGTGAATACAATGAGCCCTGACATCCTTGGTATTATCAAACGCCCTTCAGGATATTGGTCGAAATAATAAACAACCGGTTTAACATAGGAAGGGAAGTTATTCTGGAATTGTAGTCATGATTTTCTCCTATCATCCGAATAACATTTCATTTTCATTTCGTTTTGATGGAATACACGAGATGAAGAAAGGCGCAAGTCCATCGTAGCGACCTTCCATTCTCAAGTTGGAAAAAAATAAAGAATGATACTTGTATAACGAGACAGGTAACATTTCAATTAACCTGTACTAAGTGCTCCTGTCTATGAATTCCAGAAAATTGCCAGTATTCTTTCTTTCTCAATTCGTTTGGAATTATTTTCTGAAAAGTTAGAACCGTTTTCTTTAATGGAGTTGCGCCCTTTTCCCTGTAAACTAAAAGTATTCATTATTTTTCGTTGAAACGTATATAAACGGACCTAATGTATGTAACGTTTAGAGTTTTGTTGAGGGAAGTATGGTGTGTTTCACAAAAACTAAGATTGACTCAAATAGCTCTTAACTATGGCAGGCCATTCATGCCACTGTTTGCTGCACCATCGGTCTCTCAAGGGATGCGCAAATCATTGTCACAGATTTGAAGAATTTACATTTTTTGTTTTCTTCATCAATTATTAAAAAAAAAAAATTGTTAATTCTGCAGATTTGTGACCATGATTTGCAAATCCTTTGAGAAATCCATGGTGAAAGAAAACAGTGGCATGAATGGCCAGCCATAGTGAGATATATAGCAAAAATTAACAGCAAATATTGACAGGAAATGGAAATTCATATGGATGAAGGGGAGGAGGTAAAAAGTCTTAACACTTTTATAAACGCTTTTCTGTAACACTTTATAAACATTTAAACACGTTTAAATGGAAATCATAAACACTACTAATTAGAAGTTATCATTATCGCCTGTATCCCCGTTTATTTTTTGAACTCTTCATAAACACTCAAACATGTTTACATACACACTAAAACACGTTTAATATGAATATTTTGGAACACTTTGACACGTTTAGACACGTTTAATATGGAATCATGTGTTCCTAACTTATCGTCTATAAACATCTAAACACACATCTCAACGTGTTTAAGTGTTTATGAAGTGTTCAAGATTCCCAATTAAACATATAGGATAAACGTGTCTAAGTGTTTATGAAGTGTTCCAAAACTAAACAGGGACTTTTGATATCATACAGGCGATAATGATTACTTCTAATTAGAAGTGTTTATGATTTCCATTTAAACGTGTTTAAATGTTTATAAAGTGTTACAGAAAAGCGTTTATAAAAGTGTTAAGACTTTTTACAGTGTATATATATACAGTCATAAAGGGATACGTTATGGCAGGATGGAGGGGAGGGGCCACAGGGCTAAGGCTCACTGTGGAAAAAATTAGATTAGAATTTTATTGCATCTTAAGTCGATTGTATTTAAGGACAACTGAAAAATATCAGTAAGATCAATTTCTAAAATATAGATTTATTTTTCATTTCTTTATTTATTGTTATTATTATCATTATTATTATTATTATTATTATTATTATTATTAGTAGTAGTAGTAGTAGTAGTAGTAGTAGTAGTATTATTGTTGTTGTTGTTTCTGTTGTTGTTGTTGTTGTTATTATATTAGATTAAAATTTTTAATCCAATTAGGAGTTGTCCCTGATTCAGGCCTAAAAATTTTGGAGTGCTCATATCAAATCATATCATATTCACTGAATTTCATCACTGTAACAAAACACATCTTACAAATAACTCGTTGAAATGGACTGTGACCAAACGTAAGGCATAGGTATAAAGATACAATCATCAGTAAGATTTTATCATGACTTGTATTAAGTAAGTGCAGAAATGGGGGCGGAGGCCACGTGTTCACTTTGCCCCCTGGATCCGCTCCTACTTTAGATGAGAATAATAATATGTTCTAATTCAATTTCAAACATTCGATTCCTGCAATCATTCGTTTGTGACCTTTCTCAACAAAATCAAAAGCCGGCCTTCTCGTTCTCAATGATACTTCAATGTCATACCTTGTCAGAAGTAATTGGATGCAGTGTAACCATGACAACAATAATGTCTCAGATCATAGAGTGCCTACGCAATGAATGTTGTTCTTCTTTAACCCATTCATGACAGAGGGTCCACATTTTGTGGTTTGGTCTAATAACTTTTGATGCAGACCCTTAAAAATCATACCAAATACATGAGCAGAAAGAGCAAAAAAGTCTCCACATATTGTGCCCATTTTTGTTGCACCAATATTTGTTGTTTGATGCTGACATTTTTAAAAAGGAAAATAAGCATTAAAATCCTTAAATTGGCAATGCGATGAAAATGTTAAAATTACTGTTTTCCCTGCAAATTGGCAACTTTTTGACTTCTCATCATACATTCTGTCAATTTATATTTATTTCAGATACATGATGTTTTATAAGAAAAATGTAGCAATAAAAAGAAAAATGTTGGTGTTGCCCATTTGAAGAAAAAAAGCTGATCAAATTAGGCTTCAAATAATTCCTGTCACGAATGGGTTAAAAATGTTTCCTTCATTTTCATCAAAGGTTGGCGAATACATGCATGGTCAGTAGTGATAAAGGTCACGTTTATTAGGAAGTTCAGTGTTAATATTATCTCCCTTCTTTTTTTTTCACTGTACAATATCAACAGAAGGAAGTAAATCCTTGAAAGCTATTTATTCGATGTAATTTCTTACCAAGAAATGTACTGAACACTAAAAGCTAGACATGGTAGAGTTAGGCATTTTATGGCGTGTGTGTTGGTCCACATATTCCATAACAAAAACAAACAAACAAACAAACAAACAAAACAAACAAATTGTAGCATGTTAAGGATTATAGGGTGGTAACAAAGAGAGCAGAGTTTTTTTTTTTTTTTTTTTTTTGCCCCTAGGGCGTGGTTGCTTTTGTTAGATATAGAAAGATATTTTTTTTCAAATGTTATCGCAATAAATCTTGATGTTCGTAATTGAGATCATTAAACCTACATCGCAATTGATATAAGCAAGAAAGTGTTTGCATAAGACATACTAATTATCTTTATCACAGGTCCAGGGCCGTACACAGAAATTTTTTTCCGGGGGGGGGGGGGGGGGGGCAAGACGCGTAAACATTTTCGAAGAAGCTCGAAAGTGAGGGAGCGAAGCGACCGAGCTGGTCACGAGGGCGCTTTTGCATTTTTAAAAGTAAAATTGAGGGATTTGGTGCACACTTTTCGTGGATTTTGTGAAAATTTTCAATAAAAAAATATAAGTTTTCAAAATTTCGGGGGGGGGGGGGCAACTGCCCCCTGCCCCCCCCCCCCCCGCTTCGTACAGGTCATTCTGAAGTGTCCCGAGGTTGTGGTGATTAAACTACACACTTATGAGATACCCTTTTTTTGATATCCTATACATGTACTGTACTTCCTTCAGACATTACTCATGTAATTAGTTAATCCTAATATTTAGGGGAGACTCGCCGCTTTTTAAGATTTTGAGTAATCTTTTAAGATTAATTCTCCGTAATGAAGATTATCATTTGCGAAATTTCACACTTAAGTCTTAATATTATTTTATCAGATGATACGGGGGGGGCGGGGCAGCAGTAACATCTTTTGTCTTGAAGACACATTATTGTCACGAATGTTCTTTGAACAAATGATTTACTCTCTTCTGCTCTTTCAAATATTTTCCTTCTTTTTTAAATTCACGATTCTCTTCTGAAAGTCATAAGTCCAGAATATGTGTGACAAGGAGAAAGGGGGTAAACGGGGGGGGGGGGGGGGGGGGGGTGATGAATAAGTGGCAGAGTCTGGTAGAAACTAGTAAGGGATCGGCATCGGCATTTATGGAACTTGAAATAACTGAAAATTATGCCAGTAGAAAAGCAATAAAGGAAGCAAGGCAACATTGATGCAAATAAAAAAAAAACAAAGTCATGAACGTAACAAACACAGCAACAACAATGTAGCTTTCATAAGGGTAGGAGATGAAAATTTTCGGGGAGAGGGGGCTGAACTGTCACCCCCCCCCTTCTCCGCTGCTGGTTATTTTCTGCGTGAGAAGGAATACAAGAAGGCCATGACAGTTATCCGTGATGGGTGATGCTGAAGCTCAATTTCTATCTAACCTTTTCGATGAACTTCATAATTTTCAGCAAGTCATTGTGTATTTTGATTTGTGAGGATTACGAAGGGTCATTAAGTTTCGATACATCTGACCTTTTATTCTCTGTATGTATTTTCTGATGTAATGATTCTAAAGAACAGCGATGTAATGAGTTTGCGAAAGATTAATAGAGTCTAGTAGTATGGGGGCATAAAACGACGAACATAGATATTGTGATCTGTTTGCATGTCAAGTTTGAGGAGAACTCGACCCAAGTAGCTTTTAAAAGAAGACAGAAGTCATGAAAGTGGAGAAATGTGTTGAAATTTTGTGGATAATCTTGACAAGAAAATTGAGGATAAACTTGCTTTATCATGCTGGAGAATGATGAGAGGCAGTAAATCATGAAACCTGGGTAGCGTTTCATGAAGAGTTTTTTCGATGAAAATCACCGACAAATGTTATAAGCTACTGAAAATCCTCGCATCTGATTGACTGAAAGCAAATTAGTCAGTGAAAATCACGGACAAAACTCTTCATGAAACGCTCCCCTGATCAGTCTTTTCAGCATGCTCAATCGGTCACTCTAAAAGCTAAAATGTTAAATCACATTTATAAGGGTGAAGGAGTGACTACATTTTCAAAATGTTAGATTAACACTTTGAACATGTTGGATTGAACGCTATAAATGAACACGACGGACAAAGAAAGCGGTCAAAATAAACAACCCGTCATTCTACCCTTCACAATGGTTCTGGTAGTCAAAAGAACATCCCTTCACTGCTATTGTCTAAAATATGTGGAACAGGTGTCACATGCATATTCACCTGGAACTACATGATTAAATATAATAGCTGTGAAGGGATGTTCTTTTGACTACCAGAACCATTGTGAAGGGTAGAATGAGAGGTTGATTATTTTGTCCGCTTTCTTTGTCCGCCATGTTCATAGTGAAAGGTTAGAATCCGGCATGTATAGTGGAATTGAATCCAGCATGTTCAAAGTGTTGATTTGACATTTTGAAAATGTAGTCAACTCCTCCATCCTTCTCAATTGTGATTCAACATTTAGTTTTTAGAGTGTTCCCAATAATTTTCTTTCCCTGCTACTTGGTGGCTATAGCTAGTTCCGTGCTAATAAAAAGTTTTGTTCATGACTTTTTCATGCCTTCTAATCACAACCTTCTCATCACCCTATTACATGTTTCGGAGAGTATGGAGGTATTGTGACCCAGTGGATCAGTCTCCGGATTGCTAACTGCTTAAGGTACGGGGTTCCAATCCCTGCCACGGAGCTATGCAAACGGCCTTTGTAAGTTGGCCATACTTGACCCAGTTGTTGGTGGGTACTTGGGATTTATTCTCTGAATGCTCCAAGCTATGGTACCAAGCAGTACGGCTGGCGGATGGACGAATTAATGAAATATGAGGGGATGAAAGGTAGTCGGATAAGAAATATGAGGTGAGGATGTGGAAGAAGAAAAATAGAGTGCATGCAAGAAAAAGAGGGTAACAAAGGGAAGAAAAGGGATAATTATAAAAGGAGACTATAACAGGAAGGCAGAAATGAGAGAGGAGAGAGAAAGGGGGATAGATAGATAGAGAGAGAGAGAGAGAGAGAGAGAGAGAGATGAAGAAACGAAGACACAAGGAGAGAGCTTGTAAGGGGAGCTGGAGCTTCATGTTTATGTACCCTCACGCTTGTACCGTCCTTGTAGATGACCCCAGTGATCTTTACTCCCACCGAGCATACCTCGCGGTGTATGGATGCAGTATGGGTAACCATCGTATGCGATGAGCAGTAAGGCTGGGGCAGGGAGACGAAAACAACGATGACCACGCTGCAAACTCGTGATCATCATCACGTTCGGTCGTGATCCTATTTGTCTTTGTGAAGGTCGACATCATGAAATCATAGAAATGACCACTCCGCCCAACTTGGAGCCATGCTGTGTTGCAATTATTTTATGTCTTCCACATGAATGCTTTGAGTGTTGACTACCACAATGGCAGTCTGCATGCAGATTGTCATGACACAGATTAATGGGGTGGGGTGGGCGAGTTGAGTGATCCTTACCGACCGATAGATAGGATAAGGTCAAATCAAATCAAACTTTCTTGAAAAGATTTTTTTTTTGAATCATCAATGCAACAGAAATATTTTTTGTAACATCCCCCTTTTTTTGGGGGGGGGGGGGGGGGGGGGTGGTCGTTGAAACGGTGCCACAAAAGGCCATGCTATAATTATGTGTAATATTCTATAATAGATGTATACAGTGCATAATAGCATAATGAATGATGAATAATAGATGTAGTCGGGCTTTCATGGTACGTCCCATGTTTTGGGTTGTTTTTGTGTTTTTTTCCTTCTGCGGGCGTAGATGAAGGGGATGGGTTGGAGTTGAGAAAGGTTGATTATTTTGGATACTCTTCTTCAAGTGTCATGACAAATCTAGTTAAGTGTCAGGAGTATTCTGATGATTAAAAATAATGCTTCCGATCCGACTTGATAATCGATCATTATCGGATATATTGTGCTTTTTTAACCATTGTTTCATGTCATCATGTGGTTCTGGATAACGTGCATTGTTTTGCTACTAAAAACAGTGCAGATATTGTTTATCAGCGATGACCTTGGAAAGAGATAAGTGTCAAGTTCCGGTATGGTGTTACATAAATGCATTTTCGAGAGTAGTTTATTTTTAGCCTTGAAAACTTGATGTTAATAACATTGTTAGCTATTGTGCATCCATGTCTGACTCATATTATTTTTTTTTTAAATGTCAGTTATTCTGAACAAAAGGAGGCTTGATAGCTCAGTTGCATTTTCGAAACCAGGAAGATGTGCTAATGCCCTCCACACTAAGAAAAAAAGGTGCAATTTTGCACCCTTTAAATGCAACACTGGGAGCTCCTTTTTGGGTGCAACTTTGCACCCTAAGACGCTTTTTGCACCTTTAAGGATATAGTATACATTTTACACTCTAAAGGGTGCAGAGTTGTACCCTTTAGGGAAAGGTGCAAATTTGCACCCTTTTGAATGCAAATTCTTTTTCTGCACCCTGGTGCAAACAAGAACAAAAAGGTGCATTTTAGCACATTTTTCATGTAGGGTGCAAGATTGCACCCCCTAAAAGGTGCTGCCAGTGTTGTAAACTTAAACCTTTTTTTCTTAGTGTGTGTGTTAAGGCATTAATCCTCATTACCGGGTCCCTCGGAGAGGACTTAAAGCCATCTGTCCTCTGGTTGCTTACTGCACGCATGCATGCTTTTTAGCAGTCAGGTAAAACAAACCAATAACCAACATAGATTCCTATGTTCGCATTATACTAGAATAATGTGTACGCAATAGTTGCTATCGCCATGCAATTCTGGCATTTATTAGGGTAATGAATCGTTGTTTGTTTGATTTTATTTCTATCAACAAAAAAGCAATAAATAGATACATGACAATTCATGAGAATATATAATCATGGAGGATGGCCTATAGTGGTATTTACAAAATGCTGCTGTTCTTCAATGGTCGTAATCTTTGCCATTGCATAATAATTATGATTCCTTATTGCTAGCTAACATGTACATGAAAAAGAGATAATGTTTATTCTATACAGACTTGTTTTTTCGAAGGCCTGTCTTTCGCCACAGACTTGGTAAATCGAAAGATGGCGCCGAAAATAAACCTATTTTTAAAATGAATATCAAGTGGGATAGTTGGGTTAGGGGTGGAGGGCGGGCGTAGGACACTGACAGCTATTACAAACTACTACCCCTAAACATGCTAACCAGCACTTCACATTTTTTCTGCTACACGTTTTTTGTTTTGTTTTGTTTTAGGATGTTTTTTTTTTGTATGTGTGTGCCTGATTTTATTCTTTGTAGTTTATCGCTTTATGTACTAGGTTCGAGAATGCTAGGAGAAGAAAGCTTATTACATGCTTTTTCCATTTCTGCAATGAAAAAAAAAGGCGGGAAAATTGAGAAAAGGTCGATAACGGCCTTTTTCCGGGAAGCCGACGTGGTGTCCCGTTATTTTCTGTAAAATTCACGTCGACATTCTTGGATGGAAGTTTCATGAATCGATATTAATGAGTGTTTCAGTATTAGTTTTCAAGAAAAGTATTAACACTTTGCACACGCAATAATAGCTGCCATTGCAGGTGACTGTAATACCAAAAGGCAATGGCCTAGTTTTCTTAACGACCCTGAATAGTCTAGTTCAAAACAAAGTACTTCCAGATTATGTCTGACAAGGCTCACGCCCATCATTGAATCACACTGAAATATAGGAAGTACACCTACTAAACACTTCTCGTACTTTGCACGAATCGCGTCCGCTCGATTAAAAGTGCAGCGTGCGTCATTCAAGCGATGATATCCGAAGAGACACAAACACGAAGATATCACAATGCGTTATGTTGGTCAACATCACCACTACCCTGTACTACGTGAATCCATCATTGAACACTATCTTGTGCAATTGCTTCCACTACTAAAGAGCCACCCCGACGGACTACAAAGTGAGCATAAATTATGATCACACAATAAAGTTGGATTTGTAAATAATTTTTAGACAGCTGAAGTTTCAGTTTCACGTTTTCCTGGAGATCACCACTTTGCTTTAACCGTCTTTATTCTACGGGAGTAGATTTTCATTGTAAGCGGGGTTTTTTTTTTTTTAAAGGATTACGACATTGAGACACTTCAGTGAATGATTTTCACTTTTCTACATGTGCTGCTGTGATCAAGTCAGGTACGAAATCTGAAACTACCATCCTGTGTAACTTTCTGAAGAATAATATTGGT
>CM057168.1:3439295-3506585 GCA_029962745.1 Echinometra lucunter | reverse complement strand
CTACCTCATTATGAACCTGTTATCTTCAGTGGCATTTTCGTCAACTATGGTTGCCACCACTTTCTGGTTCCTGTCCCTCCTGTCTTTCGTCAATGGGTTCTCTCTAGGAGCGAAGACTTCCCTGCAGTTCATCATCGTCAATGGGTCGGTAGCCACAGAGCGATACAAGGCAGCCGTCTCCATGTTACTTGTTTCTCTAGGGATCGGGTTCCCGATCAGTGGCGCCCTCTTAGGTCAGTTTGAAGTGGGTTATTAAAGGTTTTGTAAGAGTTTGCTTATTCATTAGGAGTTGACAAACAATTTTATAGTCTTTTTTGCAGAGCAAAATGAATATAGCAGTGATATAAGTAGTGCCACTTTCTAACTAAATCATGTTTCAAGAGGACATAGCAATGAAAACCTTATGATATGAAAATCGGTGGTTTCACTCGTCTTTGTGACACGATAAGAAAAGTAGAGATGATAAAGATTATACAAAATACTCATGAAGTGCAAATAATGAATTTTCTACTATGATAGAAGCTTTGCCACTTAATAATGATAAAAAACCTGAATCATTTATTGCTGGAAAGCTATTATGCTAATACTGCTGCTATCTTCTTTTTCATTTGTATATTCAGGTGGAATTTACGACAGAACGAAATCCTACAACATCTCATTCTGCGTGATAGGTTTTATTGATGTCATATGCGGGCTTCTTATCACAGCACCTCTTATGGCTGCAGCTTGTAGGAGGCGTAGCAGAAGGGAGGCCCTATCAACGCAAGAAGTGCCTGTATAACACTTGAAGACATCGCATGGTGGATCCTAGGGTAGTTGCCACTTCAGATAACTTTTGAGTGACCTCTGTATTTATCTTCCCTTCCCTTGACTGGGTGATGAAGATCATTTACAGAAAGAGTACCTGATATGACAGGAATGTCCAAATTTTTTTGGAAAAAAATGACGCTGTTACTCTTTCTGATGTAAACAGTAGAGACTGTTGTTCACTTCTTGGGAACAGCTGTAGAAGGACTCTAGATGATCTTGGAGTGAGGCGTGTGAGGAGTGCATTCACTTTCTTCCGTTTTGTTCATTTTTCGTTCTGATCAAGAGAGGAGGAATATGTCTGGTGAAACTTTACAACTTCCAAAGAGAATCAACTCTTTGTAGAAGTGTTTTATGGTTTCTCTTTGTGCAAAGGCCTTGTGAATGAACATGAGGAGATGACCTCAAGGGATACTTCACACGGTGTGAGGAACGTGCCACATTTATATCCAGCATTAGATTGGATTAGTTGCGGAGAAAGATGGAGGACGATTCAATCTGAAGCCCTATTTGGCTAGACAAAAATAACTGTCTGATTTGGAAAATCTGACATTTTCATACCTTCTATGTAGAGGTGATCATTGGAGCCAGACGTCTGGTGGAACAACTGGAGATGAAGGAGACAGGAGCTTTTAGTTTAAACTTGGCAAACCTTGCTAAAATTTTACCACATGCTTCATAGACATAGATAGGTACATGCTTTATCTACATGTAGCATAATACTGTGTAGATATTAATTACCTATCCAAAGGATTTTTTTTTGTTTGTCTAAAGAGTATTTGCAAGCACATCAAATGCTATGTATGTGTTGGCGAATGTTAGAAGAGCTGCACAGTGATGGAGTTTGATTTGTCATCACATTCGGTTATGAAATGATGTAAATTAGATTTTTAACAATGCTACTTGAGAAAAAGGAGAAATGCAAAATAGGAATAGGACAGATGATAAACCTACAACAAAAAGCAATAAATTTATCAATTCTTATGTTTTAATCAATGTTATGGTTCTGGATCAAAGAGATTCAGAAACATGTAGGTTTATATGTTTGGGTTTAAATTTTAAACATTCAGTGCATCTCCTTTGCTCACACTCCTCTATGTAATCATGCACAAGTTTCCTTCTCATTTTTTATGCCTCCACCCAGCCCACCGTAGGTGGGTGCCAGAGGCATTATGTTTTCGGGTGGTCCGTCCGTCTCATTTTCATTCTCACAATAACTTAAGAACCGTTTGACGGATCAACTTCAAACTTGGCTCGTGTATGCATATGGGAGGGACAATGATCTGATTAGATTTAGGGGTCACAAGGTCAAAGTCAAGGTCAAAGAAGTCATTGTATAAATGAAAATTAATCAACATGAAGTGCCATATATTTCTGATTTGGTAATGGCAGAGGCATAAAGTTCGACCGCGCGTGGTCGAAGATTCATCTAGTTTTTTCCTCATTTATCAACTTTCTTCTTTTCTCCATTGCACAACTATCTCCTACATCATTCAAGATTCTGTTACTCATTCTGGCTGCTCTGACAGCGGAAAGTCGTTATGAGCATGGTTCTCGCCAGTACATAACACCCATGGTTCCAATACCATGTGTAAAGGGTTTCAGACAAGGAAGAACCATGTGTGAAATTGCTGCACCATGCATGGCAACAAGGGTAAAAAAATAGTGGATTATATATTCCTATTAAACAATAATGATAAATGTCACAGATTGTTTTGCGTTTCAGCAATGTATTTTTACTTTTATGCCATTAGTAGACAACTCCTGCTTACCAAGAAGTATTTTTCATCCTTTTACTATAGCATATACTGCTGCCACACCTAACTTTAGGTATTATTCCGTAAAACTTCCGAAACTTCCACGCTTTGCGCAGAGTGGGATCCGTGTGTGGATTTTTTTCTAGTGAGAACCCTGGTTATGAGGACATTAGGAATTTTGGGACCATGAAAATATTATATCAGAAATGTTATTTGTTATAAATTAAAAGAATACAAAGAGCTTGGACCAGCAAAATTATCAAGTTATATCAGACAGGGTTCATACACTTATACATTTTCAAAATTCCATGACTTTCCATGACTTTCCAGGGCAGAAAAATGCAAATTTCCATGACTGATCGATGATATGTGACGTAAAACTTACATAAAAAGTGCGCTGATTAAAAGAGTTTCAAAGCTGATCTGAGTGCCATGAATGCAAGGCTGGCCGGAGCGCGAATTAATAACATGAAAACTATCTTGAATATATGATTTTCCATGACTTTCCAGAAGAAATTGACAAATTCCCTGACTTTCCATGACTTTTTGCTTCTGGAAAAAAGAATTTCCAATTCCCTGACTTTCCAGGAATTCCCTGACCCGTATGAACCCTGATCAGATATTTTGTTAAACCAGGGTGCCATTGCATAAAAACTTGCTTTCATAGTAACTTTGCCATCAGTGGTAGCTCCCATGGTAACGTTGCTCAACACCCAATCAAAATCCAGTATTCCATGAAAGTTACCATTGATGGTAAAGTTGCTATAATAGCAAGTTTTATGCAACGGCACCCAGAGCTCTTTGTAACAAATTTTCACTGAATAGCTCTCACAGTCTACCTCATCAACTACTGATTTTCCATTAGATATACAAACGTAACTTTTTATCATTTCTTTTCCAAATACAGTCAAATTTTTCATCTGTTACTTCACAGGTGTGCAGTACACACAAAAGCTATCTAAGATGACAAATATTTGATGCTTATGTATATTTTATTGTTTTGTATCACATCATACACACAGATACATCTATGTTGCATCATCCTAATTACATGAAATCAGGCAAAATAATCATAAGTTTCCTACAATATTCTTGCCACACAAAATGTTCTTAGAGGCAAAAAGATGTATAGTAAGTTAGAAGCAGGGGGAGAAAACTTCACGAAGTTATTAAATTTTGGACATTATCATCCTATTACAATAAAGACTGTCTGTGAGAAGACAAAAAAAAAAGAAAGAAACAAAACAAAATTTGTTTCATTGGCATGTGAGAAAGGAAATAAAATCAAAGTAAAAGGAAACAGAAAAAATAAAGAGCATGTAGATATATATAACTCAAAATGAAAAGAAATTGTAATAAATTAGTGTGTTCTACTATGTTTACATACATTCGTGACAATCTTATCCACATGCACATTCAATACAGTCAAAACCTTGGTAGAAAAACAGCCCCCAACAGAGAAGAAAATTATCTCTGAGATTTGGTGGTCTTAAAATACACTTATGCACTTGTTTCAAAGATAAACACTCTTGCAAAGGAAATGAAAATTTTTTGTCGCCCTATACCCCATAGGCTTGTACAAAAAAAAAGTGCGGTGACACAGCATGTCACCACACTTTTTTTTGTACAGCGTGTCACCACACTGTCGCACCTTAATGACTCGTAATTTAGGAGATATTTTTCTTTACCTTCTTTCACACTTTGAGAATAGGATTTATGAATGAAGTTAAAAGAAATCACTGCATTTCATGGCTTTTGCCAAACTACTACTACTCTTGACAGAAATTGCATGAAATGCCAAATTAAACACTCTCCAAATATCTGCAAATTATTTACATGCCATGTTCTCTCTGCGTGAAGTCAAGAAAGAGACTTAAAAAAAACAAACAAACAAACAAACCAAAAACAAATAAGTGTGAGCAATTGTATACTTTTGGGGTCAGCTGAGAGCAGGGTAAATTTGGTTTTCAAGTCTTAAATGCATGTAATATTTTTGTATAAGTGTTAAGCTTAGTATGTAGATAGCATAGCTTAAAGTGACGGCACTCATTAAAATAAAAAAATCTACACATACAATATTTACACCGTATACACATCAAATCATCATGAGAAAATTGACATAGCTCAACAAAACAGCACATATTACTTCAATTGTTAAGAAGTATTGGATAATTAAACATTCACACGCTCTCTATATAGCTTGCTATAATTATGTACATCATTTACATACAACTACATGTACCAAAGCTAGTTATATACATGTAAATGATTAAATCAAAGTCTTTTAACTATTCATAAGCATGATAAGTTAGTATTTTATCATTTTTTTTTGGAGATTCATTTCAAAATTTGGTCATGGTTCTTTTGTTTCGTTGCAGTTTTCATTTATTACTTCAGAACTTCGCTATACATGAACAGAACATTTAAACCATTTGAATATATATATTTTTTTAGTTTTCCTAATTTTCTTCAGTTAATTTGCAAAATGGAGGTTTATAGTGTTCAAAGCACACATATACATGCATTTATTGGACATTGTTTAAGCATCAAAATATCAAACTCACACTTACCAATCTTTCTTGCTTGTTTTCTTTTGTTTTCATTGATCTTTTTTACACACTGCAAACATTATCTCATGGTTAGACGAGGTTTAAAAAAAAGAAGATAATTTAAGTATGCTTGACATACTCTATGGAATTCTCTAACAAGCACTGCAATAAACTTTTTTTCGTGTTTTTTTAAAATTTTGTTATTTGTTTAATGAAAAAAAAACAACCCTAGTACAGTGGAACCTTGTTATAAAGTACACTGTTATAACAAACTCTTGTTGTAACAAGGTCATTTTGCCAGTCCCCTTTCTTTGTATTTTATTGATTTTTAGCCCTGATATAACAAGGTTTTAACCCATTCGTGACAGGAATTATTTAAAGCTTAATTTGATCAGCTTTTATTCTTCAAATTGGCAACACCAACATTTTTATTTTATTGCTACATTTTTCTTATAAAACGTCATGTATCTGAAATGAATATAAATTGACAGAAATTCCGATGAGAAGTCAAAAAGTTGCCAATTTGCAGGGGAAAACAGTGATTTTAAACTTTCTATCACATTTGCAAATTTAAGGATTTTAATGCTTATTTTCCTTTAAAAAATTTTCAGCATCAAATAACGAATATTGATGCAACCAAAATGGTCACAGTTTGTGTAGAATTTTTTGTTCTTTCTGCTCATGTATTTGTTATGATTTTTAGGGCTTTGCATCAAAAGATATTAGGCCAAAACCACACAATGTGGACCTCTGTCACGAATGGGTTAAAAAGGTACTTTCCTTGGTCCAGAAGAGTTTGCTCTAACAAGGCTCCACTGTACTTTAAACTTGAAATTGACTCCAGACTTCAGGGGGTGTTTCACAAAGACTAAGACTGACTCAAATCACACTTAACTATGGCTGGCCATTCATGCCACTGTTTTCTTTCACCATGGATCTCTCAAAGGATTTGCAAATCATGGTCACAAATCTGCAGAATTGACAATTTTTTCATAGTTAATTGATGAAAAAACAAAAAAAACAAAATGTAAATTCTTCAAATTTATGACAATGATTTGCACATCCTTTGAGAGATCGATGGTGAAAGCAAACAGTGGCATGAATGGCCAGCCATAGTTAAGTGTGATTTGAGTCAATCTTAGTCTTTGTGAAACACCCTCCAGAGTCCATAGTACTAATACAATGTTTTCTTGTGACCACATGTGTAAACTCATTGTATATGGGAACAGAGTGATCCCTGTATTAAGTCAACGAGAGTTTTGAGGATTCAGTAATCAACAGGTTAATGTTATTATATCAAAGTAATGTGAAATCTTTACAGAAAGTGCATTCTAGGAGATAAGGAAAATGATCTTCATGTGTAGGTTTCTTAAATACAGTGGATACTTGGTATAAAGAGATCAGGGGATGGTAACATAAAGAGATACAATCACTATGAACATGACGGACAAAGAAAGCGGACAAAATAAACAACCCCTCATTCTACCCTTCACAATGGTTCTGGTAGTCAATAGAACATACCTTCACTGCTATTGTCTAAAATATGTGGAACAGGTGTCACATGCATATTCACCTGGAACTACATGATTAAGCATAATAACTGTGATGGGATATTCTTTTGACTACCAGAACCATTGTGAAGGGTAGAATGAGAGGTTGTTTATTTTGTCCGCTTTCTTTGTCCTCCATGTTCATAGTGAATCAATCTTACAATTAATTGTATCTCTTTAGTACATGGTTTGCCACAGAGTTACGATTGATATCAATTGTAAGATTGATTGTATTTTTTATGTTACACCCCCTGATATAACAATATTCCTGATATAACAAGGTAATATTTCGGTCCAGACTCTTTATATTCCTTTGTCGTTTAACCCTGATATGAGATTCCTGCTATAACAAGGTAATTTTGATGGTCCTAAGGACCTTGTTATACTGAGTTTCCACTGTATATTCTTCAATGAGAACCACCATTGAAGGGAAACAAAAAATCCTGGTCTTTATATACTAATGATTTTTAAATACAGGTGGTCACTAAAGCAAGTGGTTGTTAAAGGTATATGTGGTAAAATGTTGTATGTCCATCTTTTATGTCAAATTACCACTATAGGAACTGATATCTTTGTCAAAGATTTACAGTATTATAAAAACAATATATTTATATTCATATATATGAAGTAACTCTTGATATATTTTACTTTTTAATGAATTTGACTGTTTCTGTGTGTTCAAAATCATGTATACATGTATTTCTCCAATGGAATTAGAAAAAAAAAGAGGATCAAATACAATTTGATAGTCAATAGTAATTTATTTTTGTTCACTTTATTCCTTGTTTTGCGTACTTTACGAACTTTTTTTTTTTGGGGGGGGGGCACAGTTGTATCATATTTGAACAAGCCGTTACCTAATTTTCAAACATAACTGTCACTTAGGATGAGCTGATACACGTAGGCATTCTCAGATTACACTATTTCTGGCATATTCTGAAACAGCTGATCTGTCTACAGTATATTACACATATCACTTCCTACTATAACTTCCTGTTTATAATGCACTCGTCAAGTTTATGATACACTGTTACAAGGTGTACCTTTACCTCTTAAATCAACAACTCATATATCAACATCACATCATATCAAACTGCAAAATATACAAACTTATAGTTATGAATTTACATAATATCGTCTGTTCAGAGCCAGAAGGGATATAAATCACATCATTTTATATAGACCTAACACCCTTCTGGCTGCAAAGAGATGATATATATATATATATATCATCTGTTTACAGCATATATGCTGTAGTCAAACTTCCTCATTCAAATAAACAGTCATCATTTTATATAGACCTAACGCCCTTCTGGCTGCAAAGAGATGATCTGTTTACAGCATATATATGCTGTAGTCAAACTTCCTCATTCAAACAAACAGTCTCATTAAAAATTAAAAGAGGCAGGGATGCCAACCATGTTAAAAGCACTGCAGTATTTCAAGGGATGAAAAAAAGTATTTTAGGAGGGAAAACAGTTTTTTCACCTTTTCTGTAATGAGACACGTGTGGTAATGCAATTTTTGGAAAAGAGTACTTTCCATGAAACCAGCAGTATTTGTGATTTTAAAAAAAGAAAAGAGTATAAAATACTGCAAAATAGGAATGGTTGGCATCTCTGCAGAGGGTTTAAATATTTCTGGAATCTTTTAAGACACAAAGATCATGGTACCTCGTGGGGGGGGGGGGGGAGGTGCTAAAGTGGCCTTTTTAGGTCCACCTTCGCCTCAACAAAATCCTCTTGCTATTCATTACCAAGTGAAGTTTTGTTGCGCTGGATTTATGAGCAGTTCCTGCATCAAGTCTGAACAGGTCTGTCCTGGCATGTGTTCATATGTTGGCTTCAAGCCAATATCATCTAGAATACTTGCTGCAGAATTCATCAGCATCATTCAAACTTTGAAAAACAGGTTAAACAATGTAGGAAATGGTCACTCAAATGAAGTACCGTACTGACTGATCATTATTCTTTGCATTATCGACCCTGGATCTTCTTGCAGAATAAGTTCGAACTAAACAATATTTCACACAAGTCTCAAAAATGCGATCTTGATGGTTGATAATCAAGTTCCGTTAATTTTTGTTTACTTGCTCTTGATCGCAATTTTTTAAAATCTAAGATGGCCCTGGGGAGCATTTCGGAAAGTGTCTTGTCAGTGATTTTTAATGACAAATTTGCTCTCAGCAAATCAGATTCAAGGATTTCAGTAGCTTATAACAGTTGTCAGTAAATATCCCTGATAAGGCACTTCATGATATGCGTTTCGGGACTTGAGAAAATGGGCATAAAACTGTCTTCAATGGGTTAAAATGGAATTCTAAGCTTTAATTGGGACCGACATAAGGAGGGTAAATAAACTATATGACCTTTGATCTTAGAGGACGAGTGACCTAGGTACTCGATCTCGTAGTATCATCCGTCGTGCTTGACCGCTCATGAACTGCTGGTCTTTAGTCTGTCCTAGAGTTATCTGCCACCATTCCTTGTCTCGAGCACCCTAGATGAAGATAAATAGAAGAAAAAAAATTTTATACAGGGTTCATACACTTATACATTTTCAAAATTCCATGACTTTCCATGACTTTCCAGGGCACAAAAATGCAAATTTCCATGACTCATTGATCACGTGTAAAAACTTACATAAGAAGCGCACTGATTAAAAGGGTTTCAAAGCTGATCTGAGTGCCATAAATGCAGGGCTGGTCGGAGCACAAATTTATTCACATGAAAAATATCTTGAAAAAATGATTTTCCATGACTTTCCAGAAGAAACTGACAAATTCCCTGACTTTCCCTGACTTTTTGCTTCTGGAAAAAAGAATTTCCAATTCCCTGACTTTCCAGAAATTCCCTGACCTGTATGAACCCTGTAGAATTTCAAATTGGCAACACTTCTACAAACAGGAAAAATAAGAACAGCTAGTGGAAACTTGCTATAAAGAATGCTATTACAAAAAAAAACTCATTAATATTGCAAGGCCATTTCTGAACTCAAATCTAAATCTGAACTCAAATCCCAATCTGAATACAAATCTTGAGTCTTTGTATTTTACATTTTTATAGCCCTTATATTTCAAGGTTTCAATGTAACAAGGCAATTTCTTCAATAGCTTTCACAACAAGTTAAAAAGAGCTCTTATTTGCCTGGAATAGAAATCTTTATTGAAAATGTATTGAGATCGATTGTACTTTTACAACAACATAACAGCTGTTTAAGGCCTGAAAGACATGAAAGGGGTGTTCAGGTGTGAGGCAACATGTCCCAGAAAATTTTTAAGTGTTCAGATATGGCGCAACATTGGGTGCCTCAGATGTCACTTATGTTACGCGAATTAGTGCATCAACTCTCAAACAAAAGAGAACTCTGTCAAAACTTGTGCAGACAAACTCATTACATCATATAATTCTGCGCTGAATTTTTAGGAATTTGACTGGTGTGCATTTTTTGCAGCCAGATGGCAAAAAAGAAAAGTGCGTCCTGCCTCGTCGACAGTTTTTGTTCCCTCATACCCCATTGACTTGTACACTAAAATGTTGCGGGGATTTCTTGCGGGAACATATCTGAACACCCCCTTACAGCAACATAACAGCTGCTAAAGCCAGAAAGACGTTAATCCTGTGTCAAATCATATGAGTTAAAACCTTTATATTCTCCTTGGCTTGGAATACTGGTCTATTGGCTGGCTCAACTTTGACCTTTGATGACCGTGTGGGGGCGACAGGTGATGGTGTGGAGGGCATGTTGAAAGCTTCATTAAGAGCCTTTATTGTCATCTCTCCGCTGAGGATTGACCCTTGACCTTTACTGCCTATAGGGGGCGACATCAAGAGACTTGAAGCAAGGATGCTCTCCTAAAATTAGAAACAAAAATCAGAAACAACGTCATGAAGTGAACACAGAAAACATATCATTTCCCCAACAAAAAAAAGTATTTCACTTTTTTTTTTGGTTTTGTGCTTCATTGTATATTGCAAACAGTTTAGCCACTCTTGGTATCAACAAATAACCTTTGACAGCTGGCCATACCAGCAGTCTCTGCAAGGAGATATCCCAAACAGGCCAATCAAAGTGGTTTGCTGCAGCTCAGATAATATAGTCACAATTACCAAACAGAATAATTCTAACTTATAAAAGCATTTAGCATATCCTAAAAACACAGAGAAAAATTTTCAAATAATCTGTGGAATCTGAATTCTTTTTTAAAAATGTCATGATAATCTGAGGTTTTTGCTGTTGTTTAACAGGCATTTTCCAATGATTCTTGATTAATGTCATGTAAATAACAGTTGCTTCCTTTGTCCAGTGGTGTGGAACACTGCCATTTTATCGACAGGTCCACATACATTAAAGCCTGTCTTTAAAGGCCCCCATGAAAAGAGCCGAGTGTGAACTGTAAACAGCTGGCCTTTATAGGCCGATCTAAGAAGCGATTTATGGGCAGTGCAATTACTGCCGTGTCCACATAAGCCCTATAGTGCGTATGTAATCTTTGCGTGCTAAATTCAGCTGTGCTGCATTGCTTTATGTAACTCTATGGCGAGACACTGCGAATAATAGCTGTACATCTGCTGCCCTCAACGGTAAGCTGGATCGGTCATAGAAGGATAGCCAATAAACAAGATTAAATACAATGAAAATGTTATGAAGTTCTTTCTTTATTCTTTTCCTGAGTAAATGAAACTCACATCAGCTTCATCTTGCCTAGTCTCTTCTCCAGTCATATTCTCTTTTTCACTCTGCATGCAGCTAGATAATGATTTCCTCACTCTCTTCACAGGTGATATGGATTCAGCCTAGAACAAAGAATATCGATAATAGAATATCATTAATGAATGGGAATTACATTTGTTAAAATACAAAATGGCAGATAAAATTCCGTTCAAAATGAGAAATGAAAGAAAAATAAATATTGGTAATTCGTAGCCCTAAAAAGGCTGAGGAAGGGGAGGGGAGGGGAGGGGAGGGGAGGGGAGGGGAGGGGGAGGGGGGGTGGAATCCATCGCAGACATTGTCGCGATATGTCCCTAACGCGCGAAGCAATTGATGCAGGATCTCATGACTTTTTCTTTCAAATGTCACGCATCTTTTGAGACCAAATTCGCAACGTCCGGGGAATGTGGTTCCGAAGTTACGTAACATTTTGTACTTGCATGTCAGATAAAAAAAATTGCTCAAAAATGTGATTTCATGTACAATTTCAATACAAATCGTGCTTTCAGCCAAAATTCATAAATGTATGATTATTCTTACTTTTAATGATTGAAATTAATTAATTTTAAGCTGTTTATTGACCGTAAAAATGTCCCCAACAAATTTCATCAAAAAAACCCTAATAAAATACATAAAGAGTGTCTAAACAAAAAAAATTTAGCAGTTTTTAACGATTTAGAGCAAAATTCTGATTTCATTTGTAAATTAGCATAATCAATGAATTAAAAATAAATTGGAATAATTTTAGAGCAATTAAATATACAGTCCTGTAGATTACGTTGTGGGTGACACGCGTGCCAAATTTCGGCGCAATTGCATTGTCAGCCCAAGACCCATGTATGTGTTGAATTTCATGACCATTGCTCAAAAAAATGAGGAAGTAGTTTGATCTGCAAGAATTGCAACGGACTAATCACCTAACCGTATGCTGATTCCTATACCCCCTTCAAACTTCATTTGGCAGGGGTATACAAAGACAAAGCACTGCCTGAGACTGGGTATTATGTCAATTCTGTAAAAGGTGTCTCATACAGCCTAACAGCTGTTCCCCCCCCCCCCCCCCATTTATTTCAATCCAATTAATCTCTATGATACCATAGGGTACGGGTTATGTTTCTTCACAGCTACAGTGGAGTCTGTTTTGTTGTAGGGGTTGTAACTGGACCCTTGAACTCAGATGGTGGATGGATACTACACAAGAATGTTTAGGATGGCTCTGAGTGTCCACCAGATTGCAACGAGAATGAGGAACTTGGAGCTTCAACTTTCCAAAGTTCAGCTCAACAGTGACCCATATGAGATTAAAGCTCTAAAGTCATGCTCAAATGCATCCATCAGCATGCGGTCGGGTGGTCAGTCCGTTGCAAATCTTGCAGATCGAACTACTTCCTCATTTTTTGAGCAATGCTCATGAAATTCAACACATACATGGGTCTTGGGCTGACAATGCAATCGCGCCGAAATTTGGCACGCCTGTCACCCACAACGTAATCTACAGGACTGTATATTCAGTTGCTCTAAAATTATTCCAATTTATTTTTAATTAATTGATTATGCTAATTTATGGATGAAATCAGAATTTTGCTCTAAATCTTTAAAGTTCCAAAACTGCTAATTTTTTTTGTTTATGACACTCTTTATGTATTTTATTTTTTGGATAAAATTTGTTGGGGACAATTTTGTGGTCAATTAACAGCATGAAATTAATCAATTAAAAATAATCACTGCACTCAGTGTTCCTATGGGAACCCCCTTCATGGATATACGAGAAGAGGGAGACCTATGAGGCTATATGTCGATTAATTAAGGATGGACATTGGTCTCCAGATGTGAGTCATCGCTGAGTTCATGAATGACAAAGACTACTGGAAAGAATTTGTCCATAGATCTCAGAAGTTCTACTAGACTTGATTGATTTGATTAACCCATTCGTGACAGGAATTATTTAAAGCCTAATTTGATCAGCTTTTATTCTTCAAATTGGCAACACCAACATCTTTCTTTTATTGCTACATTTTTCTTATAAAACGTCATGTATCTGCAATGAATATAAATTGACAGAAATTATGATGAGAAGTCAAAAAGTTGCCAATTTTGATTTTTAGACTTTCTTTCACAAGGATTTTAATGTTTATTTTCCTTTAAAAAATTTTCAGCATCAAACAACGAATATTGACTCACCCAAAATGGGCACAGTTTGTGTTGAATTTTTTGCTCTTTCTGCTCATGCATTTGGTATGATTTTTAGGGCTTTGCATCAAAAGATATTAGACCAAACCACAAAATGTGGACCTCTGTCACGAATGGATTAATAATCTTTATGACATCTCTACGAATGGGCAAGTAAAGGATTGCTCATGCTTGGATGGAAAAAAAAAAGTGAATAAAATACATACAGTCAACTCTGCCTAAGTCGAATTTCTTGGGACTGAAGAAAATGCTTCGACTTAGAGAAAATTCGACTTATGAGGGATCAATAACAATAGAAAATAAATGAATAGGACCCAGTACAGACCTTCGACTTAGGCGATTATTCGACTTATGCGACTTCAACTTATGCAGAGTTGACTGTAACTGGAAAGCATTGCAAAGAATTGACAGAAATGGAACCTACCTTTTCTGCAATGGCATGTTTTAATCTGTTAATCTCAATCTTCATCTTCTGACCCTCTCTCTCATCTCGAGCAATGATCTCAGAGATATCAGAAAGCTGGTTGGGTGTATGGGGCTACAAAATGCAAAGATAGAATTTAAAATAAAAATAGGAAACATGGGGGGAAAAAGGAAAGGCGATGAATCACAAAAACAACAAATTTCTTGCTTTCTTGTGGAATTCTGTCAAAGTAAACTATTGGAAACATCATCATCAAAACAGACAAGTTTTCTTTTATTTGAGAGTTGACGTGTTAATGCGTGTACATTAACATAAGTGGCACCAAAATGTCATGCCATATCTGAACACTAAATGTTGCAGGAATTTTTTGCAAGTCGTCTCATATAAGAACCTTTAAAAATGTTTTTAAAACTCTCTACGCAACCATACTTACCATTTTTCTGATTGGTCCCCCTGCTTTCTCTATGGCAGCGAGGGCATCCTTGAATGGGGTAGGTGTCCTGGGCGTGTCAATCAGAGATTTTCTCACGCGAGGAGTTCTGAACATGCTACCATAAGTAACAAGGAAAGATAAGACCATACATATTAGGATTCCTGTCTTAGCAATTTTCAAGTCATATTTAAAGGAGAATGCAACCCAGACATCAGTGTGCTTCCAGTGAATGAAAAAGAACAAGAAGTGTAAACAGTGAAAATTTGTGGAAAATCGGACAATCTGTTCAAGAGTTATGAACTTTGAAAGTTTAAGTAAATCCTTATTATGGGGAGCCTTGAATTGGCAACTTTGCCAGCATCTGTGATGTCATTGTGGACAACTCTCCATATATATTGTACACAGAATTGTACATTTTCTTTATTTTCAAGAAAAATAAAAATTCTTTTGATTTATTGTTTGAGTATGACATGGCTATATCAATTCTGCAAGCATTTTGGGAAGAATTATGTTGATTCCTGACTTGAAATTTCACATAAATCAGGTTTTTTTAAAATGATGTACAAAATGAATTGAGAGTTGTCCACGATGACATCACAGATGCTGGCAAAGTTGCCAACTCAAGGATCCCCATAATAGGGATCTACTGAAACTTTCAAAATTCATAACTCTTGAACAGATTGTCCAATTTTGCTCAAACTTTCACTGTTTACTCTTCTTGGTCATCTTTATTCACTTAGAACACACTGAAGCCTGGGTTGCATTCTCCTTATACGTACTGGCCTTGATAGAGATATGACATATATTGCCCAAATTAAATCATATCGCTCGAGGCCAGAGCCAAGGGTGATATGAATCTAATGAGGGCAATATATAAAAGTCATATCTCGGAAAGGCCAGTCCCTATTATTATCATCATCTACAGGATATCTTGAGCAAATTCATGACAAAAACTTCTCAAAATGTCACTAAATTCCTGGTCATTGAATTCAGCAAATCTTAAGAGTCGCCATCTTGAGTACCAGTACTGTTTTACGTTTACGCTACGTTAAAAAATGTAAGCTCTAAAGAGACAAAACAAAATCATTCACAAGATTCGTGCTGCGCGCAGTAGTATACACAGTTCATCGCACTCGATCGTGCATTTAAACCAAATTTGATTGTTTGTGCATGCTCAAAATTTCTTGTATGCAAAAAGACGTGTGATATGGGAAGTATGGACTTTTCTCTAAATTGAGTCGATATCATTTAAAACTTGACCTGGTCAGATGTCTTGCATAGATAATAATGAAACTTGTTCCCTATTTCCTAATTTGCAGGGCTTTTTCGTTTTTTTGTTTTTTGTTTTAAATTAATTGCAATTGTCACATTTTTATACCAAATCATTTGCAATAGTTTGTAAATTTGAAGCAGTGAACCATTTAATATGCTAAACATTACAAGCCCCCCCCCAAAAAAAAACCACAACTAAACAAAGAAAGTAGTAAGGATGATTTGATTCCCAAGCATCATTTTCAAGGAATGAAAAAAAAAAAATCCCACTTTGCTTAATTTGCAGACTGACGTGTGAAATATTCCAAGGACAGCAAAATAATGGCATGTGTTACACAGCTGTGGCCTTTTACCCTCTGTGTATAAATATAATATTATTGACTAGCTTCATCTAATATTGATTAAGCAATCACCTGTCAGTAGCTGCAGGTAAATGTGAGGCAGTTCTACAAAACATGCCCTCAGTCACAGTCAGTTTATACAGTCAACTCTGCATAAGTCGAAGTCGCATAAGTCGAATAATCGCCTAAGTCGGATAATCGCCTAAGTCGAAGGTCTGTACTTGGTCCCATTCCTTTATTTTCTATTGTTTTTGACCCCTCATAAGTCGATTTTTCTCTAAGTCGAAGCATTTTCTTCAGTCCCAAGAAATTTGACTTAGGCAGAGTTGACTGTACTTTGCTGTAACCTTAAAGATATGAGTTTTGCACATAGCTGTAACTTTAAAGTTTAAACTCAAGTTCTGGGGAGGGTTTCATGAAGTGTCTTGTCAGTGATTTTTACCAACAAGTTTGCTCTCAGCCAATCAAATGCAAGGATTTCAGTAGTTTATAACAGTTGTCGCTAAAAATCCCTGAGAAGACACTTAATGAAATGCTCCCCTGGTCATGTGATTACATTGTGAAAGAAACTCTTGCAAAGCAATTGGGAAAGGTTGACTACCGGGTAAGTAGTACTGTATACGCCAATATTTTCGCGTACAGATATTTTCGCGAATCACAGGCTCACAGACACTTTCGCGAGTTGTTAAATTCGCGGGCGCGCGCAAGAGCAAGACTTGCAGTAAACTTACTTGTACATGAATGAGCCATATCGGCAGATCCAGAGGATTTACTTTTTGATTATTTTTTGCCAATACCATCAAACTCGTAGCTTGCGATAAACAAAAAATGCTGTCATAAAAACCCCTGATTTCTTGATTAATAGCGCGTTTTCAGCGACCCTCTTACTTACCACCCCACTAAAGCCCCGCATGCTTTGGAAAAATGGCACCGATTCCATATTTTTGGAAGCAGAATTAGGTTTCTTATAGGGGTTTTAGAGGTGACCATGTACGGAGCTTACTTGTGGTGAGTGACAATTTCTGTATGTCTGTGTGTGTTATGCTACATACACACGGGGTGAAGGACTGCTGCAGTGCACATTCCAGTAGTCCACCTCCTGGACTGTTGTTAATTTTGTACGACACGACTACCAAACACCCAACACACTACAACCCCATAACACGCATACACACACCCTGAATAGTCATATGAAACAACAGTCCAGTGAATCTTGGCAAGTTCCCCGTCAGATTCAAGGGAACTGATATTCCGCCCACTGAGCCCAGTCTCCCTCGCTCTCGATTCCGATTGGTCGACAAACCCTGTCAATCAGAACGGCGTTCTCCTCGGTCAATGCGCTAGCTTGCTGTGCACATGTTGTACGTTCAAACAACTTGAATATTCATGTGCTCCTTGCGCAATATCTGCGAGGGGCGGTCGTAACCTCTGGGTCAGACAAAGGTCACAACTTCATTATCTTTCCTCTCTCTGCCGAGATGGCCTGGACGATTTTTTCGGGGAAAGTGAATCAGTGGGTAAGGTGAATCACTGGGGGTAAGTGAATCAGTGGAGGGCGCGGGCCCGGGCGTGTGTGTGTTGGTTATGGTTTGCCCAATCAGTAAAAATCGTCCAGGACGTGGACTAACATTCCAGGTGCATAGTGCATAGTTTTAGGCAATGACAACTGTACTATGTGCAGATGACGCTGCACTGAGAGGCAAAAAGCAAATTTACGTGCGGATATTTTCGCGTGTTGTTAAATTCGCGATAGGTGAGTGATTCACGAAATTCGCGAAAATAAAACCACCGCGAAAATTTCAGCTTATACAGTATATAAACATGGGTGCATATTTATGCCGAGGCTCCACATCATCACAGTGAAAAGCACACGCACTCCACACAGAGATAGACATGTGGGACTACATGTATAAAAATATGTTCCGCAAAACAAGTCGAACTGTTTTGGGGGGGGGGCCGGGGGAGGGGAGTAATAACAAATTAAAACTTACCCAGCTGGTGTTGATAGCATGGTGGGCGTGGCTTGTGAATGGTTTCCACCAATAGGAGTAGAGGTAAGTAGTAAGGAGGAGGAGCATGTTGCCGGGGTACTCACGTTCAGAAACTGAAAGAAGACGTGTGATACAAAAATGAAACAAAAAATGGACGATGACATCAATACAAGATAAACAAGACGGAGATGAAATTTCTATTAGAGTTGCCGGATCAAAATGTCAACATTAATATCCTGATTTTGTTGTTGCTCTATGTATGTTGATTTTTTTATTTTCTTGTACTTTTAATTACAACTCAGATTTCATCCTAGGACTTTTTTAGGCCAAGAAGAAAACTAAACACAAAGGTCAATCCTCTGAAACGAGAATTAACTTCAATGATAACATGATCCTATAAACTTAATCTGCGTAATTTTTAATGGGTGAAAATTCGACCCTACGTACCTTGGTTTAAACACGGAATACAGCAAGTTTTTTTTAGAAATACAGTCAACCTTGCATAAGTCAAAACATTGCATAAGTCGAAGGTATTCACAACACGCCTCTAGGAGTCATGTAAGTCAAATCAAAGCAATTTCATAAGTCTCAGTAGATTTGACTTAGGCAAGTTTGACTGTACCAATATAAAGCTTTAAAAATGAACTTGGTAATCTGCAAAACAGGTACACTGTAATGTCGGAGCGCCATTACGCGTTCCAATGTGATAGACCTGAGTGCTATACAGTGTACAAGAAGCCACCATTATCACTCATTAATTCTACTTACCTGTGATGGTGAGAATGGTAGCATCTTGATAGGGGTTCCCTGGGGTGTCTTATTCTCCCCTATTATGTAACGTGAGGCATTTGGAGTGTTTAGGGTGGAGCTTAATGATGTATCCATGGAAACATCAAATGAGGAGGAGCTTGTTCTAGCTCGCTGTGACAGAAAAAGATTTTGTGGTTGCCGTGTGAAAACATTAGCACAATTTTCAGCAAAGATCATGCCACAAGAAGATCGTATATAAATTTAAAAGGTCTACATGCTACCCATGAAATTATCAGTCACTGTTTGAAAAATATGATTCAACAATTTTCAATTTTGCATTCCATACGGGTTCTTTTGCACAATGACATAAAACTAAAACGCCTAAATTCGATATCGAATATCTTCATAACTTTGATTATAACACATCAGAAAATACACTAAAATACATTTTTTACATTATTATATTTTTATGGACACTTATGGTTGATAAATACTATAATATCAATTCTGCTACTGCTATAAATGTAAATAGCCCAGTGTTTTCAATGAAATCATCATTTCTGGAATTCAATGTGATAATTGTGTTCCAACCTTGCGTTTGGCTTTCCTAAGGATGGTAGGAGGGGTGCTGAACTTTGAAGTGACGGGTGATGTGATTGGAATAAGACCCCCTGATGCCTCACGAGATAGATCTAGCAACGCCTGGCCATCAAAACGATAGTCTGCAAAGGTGAAACAGATTCATAAGGTTAAAGGTAGTAGTTAAAGGCACTGGTTAACATTGTTATGATTTTAAAAAATCTTGTTTTGTTACTTGAAAATGGGATAAACATAAGAGTTATAGTGTAAAAATACCAGTTTGAAAGTCTCAAAGTGTAATATCCAAAGGAAGCATTTTTAAATACAAAAAATGTGAACCAATGTTTGAAAAATATACGAGTGTCGGTTGCACAGAATAGACATAAGGAGTGCGCATGCGCGTATGACTCACTTTACCGAACTGTGTGTATTGGCGTATCACGCGGCGGGAGGCACATAACGGCATTTTCAAATTCAAGCAAAGTGGTCCTCTTAGTGATTGAGACGAAGGATAATAAAATCGCCATTTGCATCTAACTTACACTTTTTCATTCCAAATTATGGTTGGTTTCAGGGGTTTTGAGTACAAATACAAGTACTCATACACATGTTTCATCTTAGTTTGAGATTTTTTTTAAATCAGCTACTCACAAAGTTAGCCAATGCCTTTAAAAGATATTCAGAAAAAGAATGGTGCACTATTTTCACATTTGAAAACAAGTATTATCATGATTGGAAAAGGAGTCTAGAAGCAACAGAACTGTACAGTATCTGAAGTTCAAGAAAAAGAGCATTTCCCTTATTACTATTATTATTATTATCATCTCTTTTAATCATTATATACCCATGCGCCTCAAAATAGTCTACTAGATCAGTGGTGCATTACAAATGTTGTAGTTATCATGTAACCTACCAATGCATCCTTTGGAGCTCATTTGGGTGAATTTGATGGGAGTACTTGAGTTGACTCCTAGTGAAAGGTCAAAGGTCGATATCCCATTGTCCTTGTCATCCACCTCAAAGGGATGGGCACTGGTCTCAATCAGCTCATGAAAATCACTGTAGAAATGAGAAAGAAAGAAGAACAGGATTGCATCAATCTTTGTCATTTGATGCTGACAATTTTCATTTTTTTTTTTTAATAAGCACTTAAAAATCCTTAAAATAGCAATGCAACAAGTTCAAAATGACTGCTATCTATGCAAAATGGCAACTTTTTAACTTCTCAACATACTTTATGTCAATTTGTGCTTATTTCCGATACATGACTTAAATAAATAAATAAATAAATAATCAGTGATAAAAGAAAAATATTGCTGTTGCCAATTTGAAGAAGAAAAACTAATGAAATCAGGCTTCAAATGATTCCTGACAAGAAAGGGTTAACCCATTCGTGACAGAGCGTCCACATTTAGTGGTTTGGCCTAATATCTTTTGATGCAAAGCCCTAAAAATCATACCAAATTCATGAGCAGAAAGAGCAAAAAATTCTACACATACTGTCCCCATTTCGGTTGATTCAGTATTCGTTGTTTGATGCTGAAAATTTTTTATAGGAAAACTAGCATTAAAATCCTTAAATTGGCAATGTGATAGAAAGTTTAAAATCACCATTTTCCCCTGCAAATTGGCAACTTTTTGACTTCTCATCATAATTTCTGTTAATTCATATTCATTTCAGATACATGACGTTTTATAAAAAAAATGTAGTAATAAAATAAAAAAAGTTGGTCTTGCCAATTTGAAGAATAAAAGCTGATCAAATTAGGATTTAAATAATTCCTGTCAGGAATGGGTTAAAAAGGGCTTCATACATGTAAACAAGAAAGCCATGCCATGATGTGCACTACTCATACCTGAATGGGGAGATTTCACCAGCATTGTCCATCAAAAACCATTTCGGAGGACTGTCATTCCCTGGTTTGACCTTTGAACTTTCAACCCCATCCTGACCCATAGGGTAGAGGGTTCTCACCACACGCTGACCCTGACCTCGCATCCTCAAAGCATCTGAGAGAAAAGATGAAGGGATGAATATGGTTAAATATGGTTGGTTACCAGGGCTGCGTTTCACGAAACGTTCATAAGTCTAACTTCTCGGACATCCCATTGAAACGCGTGTTGTAGAATTAACACGCGTTTCAATGGGATGTCCATGAACTTAGACTTATGACGGTTTCATGAAACGCAGCCCTGACTGCTAAGAAAACATATGTATGCTTGTTAGTAAGCAACCAGGGGACCAAAGGCTTTAAGTCCCATCCAAAGGACTGGGTAATGAGGATTAATACCTTACCAAAGGGCATTAGTGCATCAACTTGGTTTTGAACCCATGTATTCCCAGTTACGAGACCACTGCTCTATCCACTGAGCCACAGCGTCTCCTTCATTGAATGATTTCAATGATGCACTAGGTTAAAATATACTGATTTGGTCAACAGAAAGAGAAAATTCTATACATTTTCAGAATCTAGGCTTGTACATGCAAAATAGACCTGTTTACTAATGTATTCAAATTGATGCGCATTTCTCTCCAGAACCCTTGGTTACCAACTATTCTGCCCTATTTTGGCAAAAAGGAAGCAAGTGACAAATGTCACGACATTTCCCGTAAGAAAGCAAAATGTATCTGTCATTCACATTGATTTCAATGCAATACCATGATGTCTTGCCTATCATATCTCTTAGCACTGTTAGCAGGATGAGTGTTCCTGTATGAAGAAGAGCACACTATATAGGTAAAATATGAAAATATCAGTAACTCAAATTTTGTTATGTCACTAGCTTCCTTTTGCAAAGTAGCACAGTATTTAGTTTGATTATGCATAATGGCTTCTACAGAGATATTTGAACAATTTTCATTTTTATCATCCAATTTTCAAACTGATTTTATAATGATATACATGATCTTAATTTTTTTTAATTCCATTTTTATTTCAAGGGTTTATGTACAATATCTAAATGTTTTCAAAATTGTAAAATCATGTACGATTTGGCATTCTGGCCACAAATCAAATTTGTGGCAAGAATGAAATGAAACAAAGGAATATGAAAATAGATCATTTCCATTCATGAAAATACACAAAGAAAAAGACATACCTCGGATGGAATTAGCATGCATGAAATCACTGTCAGGTGTGTAGATCTTAGAACTACTACTGCTTGGTTTCTGTCAAAACAAGTGTAGGGTTGTAAAATATACAGTTAATGTGAAGTAAAATAAAGTTCAAACAGCAAACAGTCAGCATTCAGCTAACTCAAATGTTACAGGAACTCAGCAGATGAAAATAAAGGTGAAGGAGTCTGGCACTTGTAGTCTCTATCTGTCTGTGTGTCTTTAATCTCTCTAGTGCCAGACTCCTTCACCTTTATTTTCATCTCCTGAGTTCCTGTAACATTTGAGTTAGCTGAATGCTGAATGTTTGCTGTTTGAACTTTATTTTTCTTCACATTAACTGTATATTTTATAACCCTACACAAGCAACAAAAAAAAAAAAAAAAAAAAAAAAAAAAAAAAAATCAGTTTCAGTTTATTTCATATTTCGCATAAATGATGATACATGCATGCAAGTGAGAAATAATACATAAATATACATATGAATGACATCATAAATGAGACGATTCATAATACAAAGAGGGAAATTGAAAGATACAAACATGTAGACCTTAATATATTCACCATGAGCTTAAGACAAATTAATTCAAAAAGTGAAATATGAGGGAATCTAATAAAAAGCTGAGCTTGTAATTAAAGATTCCCTAGAAGGTTTAAAGAAAAGTCTGTGATTTTGCGTGTTATTTTGAGAGATCTATTTTTTTAAAAAAGTACAAAAAAGGAAAAAAAAAAGGGCAAAGAATTTTAAAAGACGAAAATATGATTTACATGTACATAAATCTTCAGAAAGAGCAATATCTAAAGTTATGCAGGTGTTCTGATTGTCTTTACATTTCAGTGACAGGAGTACTATACATCGTAAACTAATTTGACCAGTTAACTTACTGTAATTTGAAGCTGTTGAATAATGCGTGGTGTATTGTATCAAACTAAAAGACAATCACAGCAAAATATGTTTCACAGATAGTTCTGGTATTAATGTGATTTGGAATATGAGGGGCCTTGAGGGGATTTGAAGAGTAAAACTTTTCAGAGGACAGATTTCTTCAAAAGTGACATATTGAGAATAATGACCATTTGTATAGCACTCATATCTGTCACACTGTGTCTGTGACGCTCATGACATTTAGACATAATTATTCCGGTCACAGCGGAGCCACAAGAGTTACTAGTGCTATCATACACCCATTTATACCTCGGCAGATGCAGAGTTATGTCTTGCGATGACGGGAAAAGAAAGAGGAAGCTCAAAAACTATTATTTTTATCTTTATAAAACTTCAGATTTCCTCATTAATACCCTTTCAAAGTAACAGATATCACATAAAATTTAGTTTTTCAGAATCGCTTACAGCACTATTATGGTAGGGTAAACTCAAGGAATTCACAAAGGTGGTTTAAATTTAGTCCATGGTTTAGGCAAATTTGGGGGTACAAGTGCGCTTGACTTAGCGCGTACACTAAGATAGGTCCAATGATAAACGCGCGCGTTTGGCAAAGGGCGCTAGATTTACGCTTGTTGCCATGGATAAGACCACGGCAACAAGCGTAAATCTAGCGCCCTTTGCCAAACGCGCGTGTTTATCATTGGACCTATCTTAGTGTACGCGCTAAATCAAGCGCACCTACACCACAAAATTTGCCTAAACCATGGACTAATTTAAACCACTTTTGTGAATTCCGGCCAAATGGTTTATTACCTGATTGTCATGTGTCTGTGTGTAGTGAGGAGTCTTGGTTGATTTCTTAGGAGTGTATGGATTGCAGGTTTCTACTTTTCTCTTCATAGTTGAATTCCAATGATTCTTGATAGCATTGTCAGTCCTGGGAAGAAACAGGTCAAGGAGAAGGAAGGTTCAGTGGCGGCACCAAGAGGGGGGGATGGGGAGGCATTTGCCCCCCCACTCAGAAGCTTTACCCCCCCAGTTGCCCCCCCCCAGAAATTTTGAGGACTGAAAAGAAAAATTATACTGTAATTTGTAAATAAGTAGATGTTGTCATAAGCATCATATTCAAGCTGTGAAGTGCTCTAAAATACCATTTTCTGCTCTTCAAAACTTCGATCGAAAACAAAAAAGTGGTTATTTTTGGCTCGCTCGCTTCGCTCACTCGTCATATTTTTAATTTTTTTTTCTAAAATGCGATTAAAAACAAGAAAAGTAGCCATTTTTGGCTCGCTCGCTTCGCTCGCTCGTCATATTTCAAAATATTTATTCGAAAATGCGATTAAAAACCGAAAAAGCGGTTATTTTTTGTTTTCTCGCTTCACTCGCTCACAAAATTTATGTTAAAATGTGTGTAAGAGGATGCAAAAAAAAAAAATTGACTGCCCGGCCCTGCCCCCCCACCATTTTCTTTTGCCCTCCATTTGCCCCCCCACTTTAACAATCCTGGTGCCGCCACTGGGAAGGTTATACATTTACACTAAAAATTACATAAATTTGGTTCAATACAATCTAGGAGAAATAAAATGTATCAGTAGAGTCATTACCGTCAATAAACCCATTCGTGACAGAAATTATCTAAAGCCTAATTTGATCAGCTTTTATTCTTCAAATTGGCAATACCAACATTTTTATTTTATTGCTACATTTTATTTATAAAACGTCATGTATCAGAGATGAATACAAATTGATAGAAATTATGATGATAAGTCAAAAAGTTGCCAATTTGCAGGGGAAAACAGCGATTTTAAACTTTCTATCACATTGCCAATTTAAGGATTTTCATGCTTATTTTCCTTTTAAAAATTTCAGCATCGAACAATGAATATTGATGCAACCAAAATGTGCACAGTTTGTGTAGAATTTTTTGCTCTTTCTGCTCATGTATTTGGTATGATTTTTAGGGCTTTGCATTAAAAGATATTAGGCCAAACCACAAAATGTGAACCTCTGTCACAAATGGGTTAATATTATAGAAGAGGCAAACCTCGTTATAACAAACTCCTCTGGAGTCTGGACTAAGGGAATATTAAAACCTTGTTATAATGAGAGTTTTTTATAATGGTGTTCTTTGTAACGAGGTTCTTCTGTACAATACATGACTGCTCATGAAGTAGATGATGTTTGAAGGTTTGCATGGTGGTACGGATATTCCACTGGCGTAAATCCCGGGGGGGGGGGGGATATATCCCTCCCACTTTTTGGAGAGGGGGGATGGCGTGTACAAATATCCCCCCCCCACTTTTTAAGAAAGAAAATATATTTTAATTAATCCGTTAGTAAAATCTTTGAATATCTGTCATAAACAACCATCATATTCTAGAATTTCTATTTGAAAATGCGATTGAAAACCAAAAAAGTGGTTATTTTTGGCTTGCTCGCTTCGTTCGCTCGCAAAATAAATATTAAAATGTGTGTAGGGGGGTCTGTGGGGGTCAGTGAGGGTGTGTGCTTATACTTAAGTGTGAGATCGACAGAAAAAAAATCGTCAAAAAAGTCAATCATCCCCCCCACTCCTCGGAGTGGATTTACGCCGGTGGGATATTCGTAGAAAGGGTTTACGGTTCACCATGTGGTAAGTCCTAAGGGACCATAGATAAAGTGTATAGAGATGGAGGAGGAATAGAGAGGCGAGAAAGTAGGAAAATTGGAGGGCAGAGTATCTTTCGAGAACTGGGTGAAGTCCTAAAAAGGACTGTAAACCAGAAGAGCTGAGAGGATTGAGTTGGTGAAGAGATGAGGAGGCTTGAGTCGGCGAAAGGTGAAGACTTGAAGAGTTTTAGGACTTCACCCAGTTCTCGAAAGATACTCTGCCCTCCAATTTTCCTACTTTCTCGGCTCTCTATTTCACCTCCATCTCTATCCACTTTATCTATAGTCCCTTAGGACTTACCACATGGCGAACCGTAAACCCCTTTCTACGAGTGCTCATGAAGTAGTTGGGGGATATCAATTCCCTATAAACTGTCACTGCCTTACAAAAATAAACATAGAAAGGAAGAACGTGCCTAACATATTTTTTTTATAAAAACACTATCGACTGCAGGGCAGAATAGTGAAAAATATTGACCTGGCATAGTTCCCCTTGCACACAAAAAGCAGAGATGCAACAGATACCTATGACATTAACAATGGATACATGCACTACTCTGAGAATGTTTTCCCATTCAAATATACATTTCAACAAGCATATTTTGTCAAAATATCCACTTTTGTGGGATCCAAACTCATGATGCAGTACATAAAACAAATATTGACTGCTTATTTTTCAGGTCAGTGTTAAACTATATAACTCCTTGGATATCTGGAGATCTGGAGATTTACATCTCAGTTACTTTTACTGGAGACTGTACTATGCTGCCTTGACTTTGTATCTCATACTGGGCTCAGTACAGTGAGATCGTCTTGGGCTATACTACCCTACTCTTACAAAAGGAAGCGGGTACCAACCAAATCTATCTGAGTTGTTAATGTTTTCTTATTTTCTATTATGTGATCTTCTTCCAGGCCAAATTTTACGCATAAACACTCATCCTGCTGAGAAATACAATAGGTAAGACATGATAATATTCCATTATCACATGTCATTCATGAAAGGAATTATTTAAAGCCTAATTTGATCAGCTTTTATTCTTCAAATTGGCAACACCAACATTTTTATTTTATTGCTACATTTTATTTATAAAATGTAATGTATCAGAAATGAATATAAATTGACAGAAATTATGATGATGAGTCAAAAAGTTGCCAATTTGCTGGGGAAAACGTTGATTTTAAACTTTCTATCACATTGCCAATTTAAGGATTTTAATGCTTATTTTCCTTTAAAAAAATTTCAGCATCAAACAATGAATATTGATGCAACCAAAATGGCACAGTTTGTGTAGAATTTTTTGCTCTTTCTGCTCATGTATTTGGTATGATTTTTAGGGCTTTGCATTAAAAGATATTAGGCCAAACCACAAAATGTGGACCTCTGTCATGAATGGGTTAACAGTACAAATGACAGACACATTTTACTCTTTTGTACAAAAAAAATGTCACTTTTGTCATTTGCTTACTTTTGCCAAAGCAGGGCCGTATAGTTTCAACCATGCCCCATTGCCCGTCATAGCAGTCAATATCAATACTTCCTACCTTCCTGGTAGTAGTTTTGCAATCTCTGCCCATCTGTTTCCTAGTTTCTTGTGAGCTTCATAGATGACATAATCTTCTTCTTTAGTCCATGCTGACTTCTTGATATCAGGATTCAAATGATTGTGCCATCTAAAAGATATACCATAGATATTAATCCATGATGAGGGTTGCTATGTGAAATACTGAAATGTATTATCTGTCTTTACAAAATTTAAACATACATGTAAAAATTGTTCATGTTAGAGCATCTGAAAAGTGTTCCACCTTAACCCTATATAGCCCGGGCTATTTTGAAATTGCATAGCCCGGGGGGGGCCTATTAGGCCCCCCCCTCAGATCTCGGCCGTTTATCGACCGATTGCGACCAAATTTGGTGTGTTGGTGTCTCATTATGTATTTTACAAGAATGCGTTGTCAAATTTGTGATATTTATTATCATTTTTTATTTATCTAATTAATTATGCAAATATTCAAATTTTTTCAAGGAATTTTCATTTTTTGTAGTTTTCCTCCCATTTTTTGAGAAAATGCAATGGAATCAAGCATGTTAGTAGCCAGTCATGTAATCTAAAAGACAGCTCACTCAACTGCATTGAAATTGTATAATTATTAGATTATAATAGTAATTAATTATGCGCATATGCTAATTTTTCTCGAAATTCTGAATTTCACATATTGATTACCACGTCTGGGCATAAATTTTTTTTTTCTAGCTGTGTACTGAAGAAAAGTGATATTTACTTTATATTTTGACAGCCCAAAAGAAAGTTATGTGAGGAAAAACAGAAAAAAAAACATTCATCTGACAACACTTCTTGTAAAACCCATACATTGTACACACAAAAGTCGATGGAAATTGTCATTTTCGGTGACATTGGTCACGAATATGTGCTATATCTCCACAAGTGTACCCCCGATTTTCGCAAACAGGGTCTCAAAATGTGCGGGAGATGTGAAAGAAAAAAGTCATGAAATTTCAGCGTATTATTTTTTTGCATATAGAAATTATCGCGAAAAATGTCGAGGGGGGGGGGGCCTTTTAGGCCCCCCCCCCCCCCCCCCCCGGGCTATATAGGGTTAAAGCAGGTTTCTATTTGTACTGATTCACATCATGAATACTTATTTTTGCCCTTCTTTTCTTCCAAAGTAAAAATGCATTAAAATTAGGAAACATTTTAGGTTGCTTAGCTCAATGGAGTGTTACTAGAAAGATGCATCTGGAAGTTACTAGCACACAAACAATACATACAACATTATGCATTTTGCGGTCTTTAGGAGTCTTTTGGCACCACGCCATATTCTTGCTAGACACTACCTTAGATAGATTTAGAAGAATATGGCGTCACAATGCAAAATGTGTAATGTGTCTGTATTTGTTCTGGTTTCGGTTGTGGCATTTTGTGCCACTCCATTTCGCTAAGCTAACTTAAACAACTAATGTTAGTTAAGCAGCATTTAACTTCACAAGTAAATTGAAAATCTGAATGGATAATTAGTCTACAATCATTTTACAAAGAAACAAAAATAAACATCTGAACATTAACATAAATGACTAGGAAGTCCCTTACTACATTTTTATTTACAATCAAATCAACCCTTCTTAACTGCCTTCAAAACAGTTCTTTCATACTGTAATTGCATGACCAGAGCCTGGTTGCATAAAACTTACCATTGATGATAATGCTATCACTGGTAACTTCCATGAATCTGATTGGGTGTTGAGCAATGTTATCATGGTAGTTACAATTGATAGCAGAGTTAATGGTAAGGTTAATGATCCCTGGGGAGCGTTTCAAGAAAGGACTTGTCGGATGTTTTATCCGACAAAGTCTGTTTTATCCGACAGTTGCCATAGTAACGATGCTTCTCAGCCAATCAAAATCAAGGAAAGATGTCAGATCTGACAACTTGTCAGACAACAAATGTTGATGAAATGCCCCCCCAGAACTCAAGTTTATCTTGAATATGGCTTTTTTTTTCATTTCTTTCAAAGATACCATACCTTTCCCTGCACTGTTTGCCTGTACGTCCAACGAGGAACTTGCTGATAAGAGACCATCGTTTAGGACCATGCTCACGAACTAACTCAACAACTCTCTCATCCTCCTAGGTTAGGTTAAAGCAAATGTTTACAAAGCAAATACAACGATACACTATGAACATGACGGACAAAGAAAGCGGACAAAATAAACAACCTCTCATTCTACCCATCACAATGGTTCTGGAAGTCAAAAGAACATCCCTTCACTGCCATTATCTGAAATATGTGGAACAGGTGTCACATGCATATTCACCTGGAACTACTGATTAAACATAATAGCTGTGAAGGGATGTTCTTTTGACTACCAGAACCATTGTGAAGGGTAGAATGAGGGGTTGTTTATTTTGTCCACTTTCTTTGTCCGTCATGTTCATAGTGATAACAACATGCAGAAAAAATACCCAATAACAACAACAACAACTGGGAAATAGAAAGAAATAGAATCTACTCTACTACATAACCAGTAACTCTTGCATGCAAAAATCTTTCCCATTTTTTTACAAGCTGTCCAGATTCATGAAAGTTTCAGGTCATGAAATAGATGAATTTAGATGAATTTCTGTAACTCAGAAAAGTTTCTTGCCATTAGAGTTGAAACTAGAAATAAAAAGCTTAGAAAAAAAAAGGATTCCCAGTATAACAAGGTCATACACTCATTTTGCTGTTCTGGGATCTTATGTTCTTTTGTGTTTTTTCACCCTGGTATGACAAGATTCCTGACATAACATAACAAGGGATATTTTCATGGTCCCAAATCCCTTGCTACATGTATAGTGTGTTTACATGGTACCATCCCTGAGAGGTTAGCAAGCAAAAATTTCTGGTTCAGAGTAGTTCAACATCAGAAACATCGTCAAACAAAGCAACTCAAACGAAAACAAAAATAAAAATAGTAAACTCAATAAAAACTTATAGAACACTAAACACTTGAACATATCGACTGCTTAGAGCCCAAAGGATTCAACTTGTATTCTTTGGCAGAGTTACATGTAATGTCCTTTTAGCACTAAACAAACGACAATCCAATCTTTAAGCACCTCACCTTTCCCTACACTGCTTTCCTATTCTACCTGGTATATGCTGACTGATAACTGACCACTTCTTGTTGCCTAGCTCTACCACTAACTGCCTGATTAACAGATCCTCCTGATTCATTAAGAAATGATTACCAATCTCATCACACAAAGGGTAGAGAGAGCACTCCTTCTTATAGATTTATTTCCTAAGTGTTTACAAATTTATAATATTTACAATATTCGTAAATGAAATTTTCAGACAGCAATATCAAGGCTTTTGAAGATTCTCAGTAAAATCTTTGAATTTAATCTAAGGTTCTTAAGGCCATGCACTGCAACAACCTTAATCTTTATTTCAGTGAAATAATTTTGAATGTCATAACATACATGTACATTTATTTCAAACTTAATCTGGCAGGTGTTTATGTACAAGCTATTCTGTATGCAAACACTGCTCTTTGAATATTACTTACAGTTATTCAAATTATCATATGAGGCCAAAAGTCCTAGCTTTATTGTCCTGTTCAGAGTGTATTTTACAAACCAAAACTTGTTTAATTAATATGCTGATGATTGTACTAAGAAAGTAGCCTTAGTAGAGCAGCATAACTCTATGTGACGTCTGGGACATCAACTGACAGAGCCCAGTAATAAATATAAAAAAGCTTCAGATTACCACCAAGTTCAGGGCCCCATTTCATAAAACTTGTTATCAGTAACAACTGCCACATTTCTACAAATTTGCACTCGGCCAATCAGATGCAAGGATTTCAGTAGCTCACAACAGTTATTGCAACTTGTTTATATGATAACAAATTTTATGAAACAGGGCCATTTTTAGACCTCATCCAGTTGACCTTTGATCTTACCTCTGTGGTCCAGGGACCTTTGACGAGGTCGGGATTCAGAACTTTCTGCCAGCGATGGAAGCACTGAAGTTCTGATCGATTCGGGAAGAAGCTAGCAATCAGTTTCCAGTCTAGAGTGCCATGGACTTCAATAGCTTGCCGTAACATGTCATCCTATGGATAAAAGGAAGGGGTACTGATTTATACAGTAAGCTCATGTAGGATAAAGCTAGTTGTTTCCTAAGCAGAGAGTTGGAGGATTATCATGCGAATTCTGATAAAACTTACAGCAGCACTCAGCATTAAAAAGGACACATGGGTCCTAAACAGACCAGGGGAGCGTTTCATCAACATTTGTTGTCTGACAAGTTGTCAGATCTGACATCTTTCCTTGATTTTGATTGGCTGAGAAGCATCGTTACTTTGGCAACTGTCAGATAAAACATCCGACAAGTCCTTTCATGAAACACTCCCCAGGGGCCCATATTCATGAAACCTTACTAAGCTAGTTGTCAACTTATTACATAGGGAACAGTACACAGTTAGTTGACAACTAGGCCTACGAAGGTTTCATGAATATGAGCCCAGACCCCCAAAACTGAACAATTTTAACACAGGGCTCGATGCATGTACAGAGTCCAGAATTTCAATCAAAGTTAATGTGGAGTATTTTCATTTTTTTTTAAAGTACACGTAAATGGCAAATTACTAATGGTAAGGGAAAGTACCCCAGAAGAGAATAAAGGACATTTCACAGGGGAAAATAATGTTACTGATTTTTTTTTTTTTTTTTTTAATCCAATCAAGAATAGAGAAAGGAGACTGACAAGGAACAAAGAGGAAGAACAAACATTAAAGGCATTGGCTAACTTTGTGAGCAGCTGATTTAAAAAATTCTCAAACTAAGATGAAACATGTGTATGAGTACTTGTATTTATACTCAAAAACCCTGAAACCAACCATAATTTGGAAGGAAAAGCTGTAAATTAGACGCAAACCGCGATTTTATTAGCTTTCGTCTCGAGAGACACTGAACTAAGAGGACCGTTTGGACGAATTCAAAAATACCGTTACTTGCCTTCCGCCGCGTGATACAGTACGTCAATACACACAGTGCGGTCCGTTGAGTCATGTGCGCATGCGCACTCCTTACGTTGGGTCTATGCAACCGACCCTCGTATATTTTTCAAACATTGGTTCACATTTCTAATATTTAAAAATACTTCCCGTGGATATTATGCTCTGAAACTTTCACACTGGTATTTTTACACTATAACCCTAATGTTTATCCCATTTTTAAGTAACAAAATGAGATTTTTTTAAAATCATGACAATGTTAGCCAATGCCTTTAAACATAGATAAAAGCATAGGTGAAAGATAAAGATAAAGAAGGATTGGAGAAAGAAGAAGAGATGAGGAACAAGACCAAAGAAGAAAAGATGGGAAAAGTTAAAAAAGATAGAGGAGTTTGAAGGAGAGTAAGAGTCAAACCTCATCTTTAGTCCATCTTGCTCGACTAATCTCTTTCCGAGAGTTAAAGGATGATGAATGCGATGAATCGCTTATGTCTTGGTCTGTGTAATCGTCTCCATCGCTAGCGCTGTCTGTATCATCATAGTCACTGCTCACATCAAACAAAGAGATTTACAATAATGTGGATTCTATCCATTTACACTTTTATAGTTTATACAGAGAAACACGACTTTCAGTTTAGATGGAAAACGTTTTGAATACTAAGCCGAGACAACTCAGGCAAGGGTCTATGACATATGTGTGTTAAAGTGAAATCAAATCATGTATGATGTAGGGTGCATAGCTAGCCTTCAAGTCCCGCATAGCTTTAGGACCCTCGACCACACATGAAGTTTTAATTATAGGACCTTTGATATTTTGTTGAGCAAAGGACCTTTGGCATTGATTTCAAAATGTGTGTGGATCTAGATCTAACTGTGTTACCGTCTTAATCAAGTCAGGGTTACTGACTAGGGGCCAGGGCATTTTTCCATCTTTCTCTCATTATTTCTTAACAATATGACTTCAAATAAAAATTTTGAAATAGGGTCTAGAAATATCATCAGAGTCAGTAGACTATTTCATTTGGCAAGACTTCCTTTTGCGACAGCCACCCAACTTGCAAGGTGTGCTTTATTCCGTTAGCATGTTTGGGTGGCTGTCGCAAAAGGAAGTCTTTCCTTTCATTTCATAAAAGAAATTTGCATTGGCAATGCCATGGCATTGCAATTAGAAATGGAACACCTGCACTGTGGAATGAATGACTTTGTCTTTAAATCTAACAGTTGAGTTATTAATTATCTAGTACCGGCTCTGGTGTGCGGCCGCTTAAAGGGAATTTGCTGATTATATTTATTAATCAAAGACTCACACAAAGTTCAATTCCATCAATGCAGAGTCCAAATACCTGCTAATTGAATAGAGGGCAAACTTAAAATTATTGACCAATTACGTGGTCAGTAATGTCCATTTTTCAAAATGATGTTAGGGGTCCTGTGTGCGGCCGCCCCTACCCCTGTGGGCGGCCGCCTATCCTTTGGCGAGCATTTAGCACCATATTTGTGACGAAGTAAACAAAATTAATATTGAATTTCATGCTTTACACACCAATACTTTATGAAAAGTAATAATACTGTGTAGAAACCCATAAAATCTGTCAAAAGTGATGATCTCCCAAATGCTGTGACAAAAAAAATGAAGACAGAGTACAATCTCCTATAAAAACCTGCATTTTGTACACGTTTTACATAGGGTGGCCGCTCACAGGACACATCCTGAAAAATGGCTCTGGTGAGCGGCCACCCCCATGCAACTTTTTCTCTGGTGGTATAAATAAGAATTTCTGCAGCAAAATATGGACTATGAAGTTCATTCTCTTGAATAAAAATCAAATCAATTATCAAACTTAACAAATAAAGCTTAAGTATTGGCCTAAGTGTGTCAAAGTTTCTTAACTTAAAAGTTAAGAAACTGCCATTTTTCAGTCAGTGACTGGAGGTGTCGACTTCTAATGATATTCCGTGAGACTCATTATGCTTACTGCTTTCGCTGAGTATGTTTTTTTGGTGCACTAGAACCTACCTGAGACTGTCCAAGGTAATTTTTGAAGGGATATCAAAAATATTTTTTTAATTATTAGTTTTTATTCACTACCGGCCGCTCACAGGGGACGGCCGCCCACAGGAGCACATACTCTAGGCCTAGAGGGTCTACATAGTTTAGTACATGTAGATCTAGATCTACTAATTATTATTCCATAGTTATGAGTGAACACTAAACTCAAGTTCGATTAAAAAATATAGATCTGGATTATAATATACAGACTCTCTTTACACATGTCATTTCGACAAGCCACATTCACACACACTCACACTGCACTGACTAGACTGTCACAGTCATTAGCATCGATCGACTCAGAGTGACGCTGACGCTGTGCCAAAAAAAGCTTGATTTGAAAAGCTCTCTAAAATTCATTTTAACAACAATTAATTGTCTTACCCTGTATATCTTCTTGAGTTCATTATTCATACATATCTCACGGACCTCTAAATGATGCAAAATGCGATGGTTCTGGTAAAGAAAAGGGGTATTTCTTGCCCGAAAATGGCTGCATTCCTATGTCCAAGAGGCTACCATACGCGAACAATGGTTCTCATCTCGCGAATGAATGAATATAAGTGCTAGTGCAGTGCACGTAAACAAAATGGGCGGCTGCCATAGACGCTAGCTAGCTACGTGTAATACAAAGCCTGTACAAAAGTCAATGGGAACCCCGGAAGAACAGAATGAATGTCGAATTTGCGCGCGGTGAGTAATGAAATTACGTCACCTAATCTGATGTGCGATGATTGGTCAGGAATCCAAAACGCTAGTTTAGAAAATCAGACTCACTATTTTTTTTAAGGATATCGTCCTTTAAAAAAATGTAAAATGAGTTATTGTAGAGTTTGAAAATCAGTGAGAAAATATAAGTAATTCTACATTTACATAATTAGGGTATTTGGGTTCATTTAAATGAAAACCAAAAAGTGAAATTCTGTTGAATTTATTGACAAGGATAAGCTGCCGCTGGCTGAACGACTAACTGTGCCAGCCCTCTACGACAATAATAATGTTCTGCATAATTATCATTCGAGAACTATGAAAGAAAATTCATTTAAACATGAAATATATGAAGAACGGCGCAAATAAAAGAATAATAATGAGAAAGAATAAGGGAGCGAAGGAGGAGGGAGGAAGAAAAAAAAAGAAGAAGAGATAAAAGGAGAAGAAGAAAGGAGAAGAAGGAAGAGAGGGAGAGAGAAAAAAAGGCGGAGCTTGAGAAGAGGAGAAGAGACAGTATCCAGAGAAGAAATCCGAGGCAAGAGATTTTTTTTTTTTTTTTTTTTTTTGGGGGGGGGGGGGGGGGGGTGGGGATGATGAGGAAGTAGAAAATAAGACCTGCTGAAGAATAACATAAGGGTTGGCATCGCATCCTATCAATAGTACTATCTTAATTCCCAAGTACCACAACTATTTCTCTCTCATCGACTCAGGAGTATGCTGGGTTCCCCCTTTTTTCACCTTTACCAATCCCTTTCCCTTATAGGAAGGAGAGTGGAGAGATGGTCTCTCCCTCCAGCCAGTCTCCCTTCTCCCCTCCTCTCTCTCTCTCTCTCTCTCTCTCTCTTCCTTTTTTCATTTCTCTTTCACTAACTCTCCCCATAATGATCCCTCTCACTGTTCTTTTTTTGTCATAGCAAAATAATTCATTTGTTTTTAAAATACAATTTTAGAAAGAGGTGGGGAGAGGAAGGGAGAATCGAGGACTGGAAAGTAAGAAATAAGAAGAAGAGGAGGAAGAGGAGGAGGAGAAGGAGAAAATACGAAATTGACAGGAATACTTGTATCATTCTTTAACATTTTACCGCCCCGCTCAATTTTACGTTTCATTTTGAATACACTGTAGACCAGAATCAGGTATACACTATGAACATGACGGACAAAGAAAGCGGACAAAATAAACAACCTCTCATTCTACCCATCACAATGGTTCTGGTAGTCAAAAGAACATCCCTTCACTGCTATTATCTGAAATATGTGGGACAGGTGTCACATGCATATTCACCTGGAAACTACTGATTAAACATCATAGCTGTGAAGGGATGTTCTTTTGACTACCAGAACCATTGTGAAGGGTAGAATGAGGGGTAGTTTATTTTGTCCGCTTTCTTTGTCCGTCATGTTCATAGTGATATTGAAGTTTCATGATATTTATATATTTCAGGGTTTTATGTTTATGTACCTATGTAACAATAACCTCTTGCCAGATTTTATCCAAACATTCTTTCAGTTCAACCCATTCGTGACAGAGGTCAATACTTTGTGGTTTGGCCTAATATCTTTTAATGCAATGCCCTAAAAATCATACCAAATACATGAGCAGAAAGAGCAAAAAATTCTACACAAACTGTGACCATTTTGATTGCATCAATATTCATTGTTTGATGCTGAAAATTTTTTAAAGGAAAATAAGCATTAAAATCCTTAAATTGGCTGTGTGTTATAAAGTTTAATATCACTGTTTCCCCTGCAAATTGGCAGCTTTTTGACTTATCATCATAATTTCTGTCAATTTATATTCATTTCTGATACATGACATTTTATGAATAAAATGTAGCAATAAAATAAAAATGTTGGTGTTGCCAATTTGAAGAATAAAAGCTGATGAAATTAGGCTTTAAATAATTCCTGTCACGAATGGGTTAATAATTCATTTCATAGATACAATACAAAAAATACTGATTTTCATTTACCTAAACCAAAACTTTCATCTTTTAAAAACTCGATTTTATTCAAGGACCCCAAATCTGGAACCCTCTTTCTTCAGATAATATGCCGTTTTATTAAATGTTTTTAAATCAAAATCTAAGCTCTTTATATTAGATAGGTGTTCATTAAGTTCGTTTATTTAGATGCATAGGCATTCAACCTCCCCCCTTTTTTTCCAGGTTTTTGTGTTGATGTTGTTATTTTGTTATTTTTATATTTTCTCATAAGTAATGTATCATGTTCCAAGGTCAGCTAATCACAAGGCTTGTTCCTTTCTTGCTGTCCCTCTCATACTAAATCCAATGTACTTTGTCATTCTCGTTTCTTATGTATTGTATTATGTATATTTATTGTTGTTTATGTATTTTATGGATTTTTATGAGCAAATAAATTTAATTGAATTAAACTGAAGAATATATGGGGTTCAATAAATGAAATTAGACTGCAAGCACATGTATATGATATTTTATTTAAAAACAAATCCGTGGTAATCTTTACCTTTAATATCTCATGTTCCTCTGTCCGTGAACACACATAGAAATTCCTCATTCCACGCATTAATAATGACCGATCAAAGTTCGATAATATATTTACACAGATAGATTAATTAATAATACATGTAAATCATTAATATATAATTTGTCACGTCTATCGCAGGCTACACATGCTGAAGGTCACCACAGATATTATAATATTTTAGCTACATTAACTTTGATAATATTATTATTTTATTTTTAAAAAACGTGAATATCAATCACAATTATGTACAAGATAGAACAGATTGTAAAAGAAGATTTTTAATGAAATTGTGAAGAATGCTATATAAATGGGCGTAAGCACATAGAGGGCAGAGGGGCAGGTGCATAGACATATAATATATTTGCAGGTGCCCCCTAGAAATTTTCGAAACCCCACCTTTAAAAAAAATCCTTACCCTTTTATTGAGAATTTCATCAAATTTCCCCGAAATGTGCACCAGATCGTCCAATTTCAGTACTAATGCAAATGCCCCCGCTCGGTCGCTTCGCTCCCTCGCCTGCGTGTTCCCATGAAATAATATTGAATATATTCTTGCTCCCCTGGGAAAAAAATTCCTGGTTAAAAAAATACGGCCTTGGTTATATAGCCCTATTTGTGTAAGAGATGAATGAAAATAACATTTTAATTTCAGTATACAGATACATCGCCTCTCTCACAAACCATGTCCAAATATTATTATGAGAGCAATATAAATATATCACCATAACAATGTTGTATTTTTTTTCAAGTTTGGAACGCAGCATTGTACAAAATGTGGAATATTATAATAAAACAATGTATTTCTTTTATGATTAATTCATATCCATGCCCAAACTTTCTCGCTGCGCATGTATCATCAAGCTACTTGAAATTCGACGTAAAGTATATATGCCCGTGCTTTTTTGTATCGGCATTACTTTTTATTTTCATTCTTCGGCTATCCACACCAAATTTTCCATTCTGGTATAATTTCAGTAATACTTTTGTTTTAGATAATTACATACATCAATGGTATAGAAAGCATAGAGATCAAATTGCTATTTGGTATGTTCAGGGGCGCCGCCAGGGTAATTTGATACTGGGGGCAAGATGACCCATAGGTGAGATTATTTACGTTTTAAATGAAAAAAATAGGGATATTATATAACTGTATAACCAAGCCCTCTCTTTCCCCCATAGGCCTACTCTTCTTTCTTCCTCCTCCTCTTTTTCTTCTTTTTCTCCTTTTTTTTTCTTTTTGATCACTTGAAAAAATAATAGGTCGCCCCCTGCCCCCACTGTAGCGCCGCCCCATTGGTACGTTGCCAATTCCTTCAGTCTCGCTCCACTTTCATTTAGCCACTTTCGGGCTTTGAAACAAGTTTTACTTCATTTCTCACTTTGTCCATACGTCTCACTTTGGCAGTCATCCATTTAGGCTTATACTCTTGAAATGTTTCCAAGAGCAACAATTACATTTTTTTGGCAACGAATGAAACCTTTGTAGTTGATGAAAAAAACAAAAATACGATTTGAATGTAAACTAGACATCTGGTAATAAGAGAAACGGTTGAAAATTTGAGGTGTACAGTCAAATACGTGAAAAAAACACACTATTTTGCAGGCATTTTTCGGTTAAAGAGTTTGAAGAAAGTAAAGATTCACAAAATTAGGGCGTTCACGGAATCGAATTAATGGTCGTTCGATTCTGTAAACGCGCCACTAATTCATGCCGCACGTACGCGAACGTCGAACACGCAATATCTTTTTTTTTTTTTTTTTTTAATAGAAGTGAATGATATTTGAAGCTCATGTTAGTGATATGGACTCCCCCACCCTAACATAGAGAGCCACATGTCTTTGGGAGATTAAAAGCACTATCAACCGGGTTATTACCAGAACTTAAACACGAATGTTACATGCAGATTGTAAATATAAAGCATTAACTTCCAGTTGTCATGGCAATCTGACCTTGGCCCCGTTGCATAAAACTTGTACCATTAATGGTAACTCTGTAAACAATGGTAAATACCACGGTAACATTGCTCAGCAGCCAATCAAAATTTTCATGGAAGTTACCTTTGATAGCAAAGTTATTATCAATGGAAAGTTTTACTTTTATGCCATGGGGCCAAGATGAATTTTCAAAATTGCAGAAAAACTTCACCCATGGATGCTTTAAAACTTTTATTTTGTCCTGCATTTCGAAAACGTTCCTCATAATGGATTAAACACTTCAAATTTTAGAGTGTTAAATTAAATTTTCTATTGTTTCCTATATTAATTTTAGTTGTGTCAATCTGGACGTGTGTCACACCTGCTAATTTGGACTCTTGGCAAATGAAATTAAATTCATTAACAGGAAAAAGCCATGGGGATTTGGGAAAGTTTTTTTTTTTTTTTGGAAATATTTTTACTGGAAGCAATCTAGGAAAAAAGGCGCCTTGGGCAAGCGCTGAAATTGCGCCCCTTTCAACCTCTGGCGCTAATGAAAAAATACACAAAACAAACAAACAAAAAACAACAACTTGAAATTTGGAACCTTTCTTTGGTTGGTTAGAATAGATTTGTTTGTTTGATTTGTTTTGTTTTTTCTTTCTTTTTTTGCTTTGCTGTTGCTTCTGCTGTTTTATTACCCCTAGAAATGGCTCCCACGGCGCGTGCCCCTCTTGCTCCCACCCCAGATACGCCAGTGACTTGAAGGCCGGTGGATTTGTGATCTGAAGGTTGGTGTTATAAACTGGAGGGCCTGCCACATCGAAAAAAAATGAGCGAAAGTTCAGTCCCAGACGTTCCTATCGCGCAAGGCCTGACTCACACTTGAGCGATAGCGATCACGATAACGAAAGCGATAACGAGACTTTCAATTAAGGAGGTGCCGTGGTCGAGTGGTCTAAGGCACTTGACTGGAGACGCAAAAGTCGGGGATTCAAATTCCGGGACGGCACTTATGCCCCTGACCAAGGCATTTTCTACATTGCTCTTTTATCATGTTTATCGTACATGAAATAAATGAAAATGCTATAAGCATTATTGATACCAAAGTGTGCAGGTGTTTCTTTTAATAGTAATAATAATGATAATAATAATACAAGTACATGTATAAGCTTATCCTTCTAAAATCTCTCTTATATAAAGTATTTCTCTTATTTAGATAAAGATAAGGCACAAAAGCGTAACTAGGCAACACACATATACGAAAATTCCAAAGTACATCCCCCAGAGATACCACTGCCTAGCAGACCTCGAAGCCTCCTCAGCGGCCGCGTAATTCCCACTGACATACAGGCTATCCACCTGTAGGAAAGTAAAAGAGAAGAAATAAGACTGGGATTGGAAATGAAAATGAGAAGTGGAATGAGATTGAGACAGAGAGTGAGGTTACAAGTGAGATTGAGAATGAGACTGAGAATGAGAATGAGACTGAGAAGGAGATTAAGATTGAGAAAGAGCTCGAGATCGAGAATGAGATTAAGATGAGATTGAGATTGCATGAGAATAAGATTGAGCTTGAGATTGATCTTGAGATTAAGGTTAAGAATGAGCTTGAGCTTGAGCTTGAGAATGAGAGTGAGAGTGAGAGTGAGATTGAGATTGAGAATGAGATTGAGAGTGAGATTGAGATTGAGAATGAGACTGAGAATGAGACTGAGGTTGAAAGTTAGAGTGAGAATGAGATGGGGAATGAGAATGATTATGAGATGGTGAAGTAAGATTGAGATTGAGACTGATATATAGATTAGGACTGAAATTGAGATTGAAACTGAGATTAAGGTTGAGACTGAGACTGAGACTGAGACTGAGACTGAGACTGAGACTGAGATTGAGATTGAGAATGAGATTGAAATTGAGATTGAGATTGAGAATGAGATCGAGACTGAGTTTGAGATTGAGAATGATTGAGATTGAGATATAGATTAGGACTGAGAATGAGATTGGGATTGAGAATGATAATCATAATGAGATTGAGATTGAGCTTGAGATCGAGACTGAGATGGAGATTAATTGAGGATCAAATTCAGATTCTGTTATAGAAGCTGCTTTCAGCACTCATCTGTCTAATGATTGCATTCATGAATGAATAAACAAATAAATAAATAAACAAATAAATGAATAAACAAACTTACCATTGAACCTTTGATTACACCGATGATTCCAAATATAAGACAACAGAAGAGTAGAATTAAGATATTATGAATGATGTAGGTCCCAGGCTTGGGTGGGGCTTGTCTGTATATCTGAGTAGTGACAGGTACCTGAATACAAAGAAAACGAGAAAACAAGGTGATTTATTTTCCCCCTTCTTTAATGCTTCTAAGATGAGAGGATGTATGACTGACTGTTGTTTGCCTTTGTTTGCCCTTGGGCCCTCTCGCATTAAAAAGTTACCTCTAAACGCAACTCAACAAATTAAATGTAACTTAATTTTACTCAGAATTAATATTTGAAACTTGCGTTTAATTTTTTGATTTGTATTTAAATGCGACTTTTAATGCCAGAGGGTCTTTGAAAGCACGGATATCCTTTTTGCCCTCGATCTAACCAATGATAAGACAATCTCAACAAACATGTGTACTAGTTTTATGCGAATTATGCAAATTGCTCAATGTTGCTGTTTGGGCAACCAAGCTGAAAATGTTCATAAACAACATAGGAACCTAAATCAATGAAAAAAAAGAACATTTCTAGGTTACACTTTAGCTATAAAAAAGGACTGTCCAACCGATTATAATAAGATTATAGAGCTAAAACATTCCGTGTGTAAGTTGTATATACGCTTACCCCCACATTTAAGGTATGCGTTTGGACCACAGGAGCCGGTGCAGCCAGAGGGGCAGTGTTTACAGAATTATACGACGGTGGAGCACCCCCGTCCATGGGGGCACTGGGTCCGGTATTATATACTGCGGGGTTGTAAGCAACATTGTTGTAGGCGGCATTGTTGTAGGCCGTATTGGCAGAAGGATCACTAGGACTGACTTTGCTGTCTAGAGAGAGAGAGAGAGAGAGAGAGAGAGATAAATGGAAAGGGGAAAAGAAAAATGAAAACAAAACAAAAGAAATAAAGGGAAGAGATAAATGTATACAAATAAAGGGGGTTGTGAAGATAAATAATTTCCTGTTGGATCAGTACGCCTATGTGAAAAAAAAAAAATCTGCAAAGGCATAAAGACCAAAACATTATAAACAAATAAGACGTTGAATAATACATAAATTTTACATAATTATGTCATTCACCCTTTTTATGGTTTAGCGTATGAATTACTAAATAAACCTACGAACAAAAAATGGCAGTCGGCTAATAAAAATAGGAAACAGTAAGACTTCTGATATTTTATTGTCAACAGAAATGCAGAATTGTAAATATATATATATATATATATATATATATATATATATATATATATATATATGTATATATATGGAACGATTTAAATACATGCATGCATGGTTGATTGATGTGAATCTAGTATTGATACATGTATTGGTTTTCAAAAAAATCGCACTACCTTGCCAATGAAATGCAAAATACTTAATTTCAATACAAATGAAGTTTATCATTTATGATATTAAGAAAAGAGATAAAAATTTCCTGAAAAAGTTGAAAAAGCAATAGCTATTCAAAAGGGTTGAGAAGATTTTCATAGAAATAAATAAATACCCCTTACGATTACAAATACCAACATAGATAAATGAATATAATAATAATAATAATTATGGATTGGTATAACGCAAATTGCACAATGCCTCTAAGATGGAGATGAAGAACCTTTAACCCATTCGTGACAGGAATTATCTAAAGCCTAATTTGATCTGCTTTTATTCTTCAAATTGGCAACACCAACATTTTTATTTTATTGCTACATTTTTCTTATAAAACGTCATGAATCTGAAATGAATATAAATTGACAGAAATAATGAGAAGTCAAAAAGTTGCCAATTTGCAGGGGAAAACAGTGATTTTAAACTTTCTATCACATTGCCAATTTAAGGATTTTAATGCTTATTTTCCTTTAAAAAAATTTCAGCATCAAACAATGAATATTGACGGAACCAAAATGGGCCCAGTTTGTATAGAATTCTTTGCTCTTTCTGCTCATGTATTTGGTATGATTTTTAGGGCTTTGCATCAAAAGAGATTAGGCCAAACCACAAAATGTGGACCTCTGTCATGAATGGGTTAAAGGTTTTAAATGTGAGACAAGAAAGGGTTCTAATCAGCACAAGTGTAAAGTAGATTTCTTTCAGCTTACCTGCCATGGTCCACTTCAAATCGTAGGCTTCGGACGAAAAAAAAAATCTGATGAAAAATAGCCCCAAGTATGCAGGTGACGATAATCCGTCTGATCCACCAATGCTTCCACGTAAAATAGTTTCAATCTTCTCAAGAAGATGAGAAGTATCTTTCTCCAGCTAAAGCCGAAACATGAATTAAAAGGTTCATCCACTGTTGTTTCTATGGCACTATCCTTCATACACAATCAGGAAGATAATTATTTGAAGCATAAACGTCTTAATTGATATTCTTATTTTATGATGGCGTTCTTAAGATACAGACAATGCAGTCTTATCACTGTACTTGAAATTTGGACAATCACGCACGAGATAGATAGATAGATAGAGAGAGAGAGAGAGAGAGAGAGAGAGAGAGAGAGAAGGGGGGGGGGGGGAGAAAGAGAAGGATGGGGGTTGGGGGAGGATTTAACCAGTGAACGAAATTAATATATTAATGAGTGAGATATGGAGGGATAGATAAACACTAAAACAATTATTTCAAGCATAAACGTCATAATTGATATTCTTATTTTATGATGACGTTCTTAAGGTACAGACAATGCAATCTTATCAATATTACTGTACTTGAAATTTGGACAATCGCGTACGAGAGAGAGAGAGAGAGAGAGAGAGGGGGGGGGGGGGGGGGGGGGGGGGAGAAAGAGAAGGATGGGGGTTGGGGGAAGATTTAACCAGTCAACGAAATTAATATATTAATGAGTGGGGTATGGAGGGATAGATGAACACTAAAACAATTATTTCAAGCATAAACGTCATAATTGATATTCTTATTTTATGATGACGTTCTTAAGGTACAGGCAATGCAGTCTTATCAATATTACTGTACTTGAAATTTGGACAATCGCGCACGAGAGAGAGAGAGAGAGAGAGAGGAGGGGGGGGGGAGGGGGATTTGGGGGAGGATTTAACAAGTGAACGAAATTAATATATTAATGAGTGAGGTATGGAGGGATAGATAAACACTAAAACAATTATTTCATGCATAAACGTCATAATTGATATTCTTATTTTATGATGACGTTCTTAAGGTACAGACAATGCAGTCTTATCAATATTACTGTACTTGAAATTTGGACAATCGCGCACGAGATAGAGAGAGAGAGAGAGGGGGGGGGGGGGGGAGAGAAAGAGAAGGATGGGGGTTGGGGGAGGATTTAACCAGTGAACGAAATTAATATATCAATGAGTGAGGTATGGAGGGATAGATAAACACTAAAACAATTATTTCAAGCATAAACGTCATAATTGATATTCTTATTTTATGATGACGTTCTTAAGGTACAGGCAATGCAGTCTTATCAATATTACTGTACTTGAAATTTGGACAATCGCGCACGAGAGAGAGAGAGAGAGAGAGAGAGAGAAGGGGGGGGGGGGAGGGGGATTTGGGGGAGGATTTAACCAGTGAAAGAAATTAATTAATGAGTGAGGTAAGGAGGGATAGATAAACACTAAACAGATTAAACAAATCTAGTCAAATTTTACTGACTTCTACTGTTCTAGTCACGATTGACTCAATGTTATTCTAGTAAAAAAAGTAGATTCTAGTAAAATAATGACTGGATCTCCGGATCATACAAACACCAACACTAACTTGACTCGATTCTAGTGAAATTGACTAGAATCCTTGTAACAGTTTGTTCATTTTTACTAGAATTCTGGTCATTTTCACTAGAATCATTCTAGTCAAATTTGACTATGATAGCTATGAAAATGCCTGTCTGATCCGGTAGTCGAATCTGATAAGATTGTTTTAAAGTGTAGGATGAGGATAGACAAAAAGATGCAATAGAGCAGATTAAATTGAAGAAAGGAGAGATAGATAGAGAGAGAGAGAGAGAGAGAGAGAGAGAGAGAGGGGGGGGGGGGGGGTTCAAGTGTTCTAATTCCCTACTCAGGCACCAATCATGTCAACCAAACTTCCCGAATTTATACCACACATTATTCAATGCAAAATATTACAGTTATTGTAAGACAAGCAAAGACATGCTGATTGCTATCAGCTATCATAATTTATTGCAATATACCTAATTTCCGAACGGTAAGTAGGTTAATAAATAATCATACATCATTCCATACGTTACTAATATCATTAATATTTTACAGAGCCTATACACCGATACATGCAGGAGAATGTTAGATCAAGTGCTAGATAGTCCGAAATGTTCACAATTGAAACACACACACACAAATACTACGGGGGCTTAGTAATAATACAGTTGACAACTATTTGATAAAATTTTTGATGTATTAGTTTTGTTGTTGTTATTAATGCTGTTGTTTTATTTTTGTATGTCACAATACATGAGCACAACGTTAGCTCAAGTACTTGATAGTCCGAAATGTTCACAATTCAAACACACATAAGTACTACGGGGCTTAGTATTAATGATTTGATACAGCTAATAACTACTTGATAAAAAAAATTGATGTAGTTATTGTGCTTATTATTGCTGTTATTTTATATTTGTACGTCAAAACTGGGGCAGAGTTTGGATTTAAGAGAAGCAAAACATCCCAATATTCACACACTCTCCAAACCAGTGATTGTGGTAAAAACAATACTTAATTTTTTTTTCTCTCTTTCACCTCATACGAGGATCTTTATTTTTAAATACATATATCCATAACAAATATTTACATATTATACATCAAAATATCTCGAACCACTGATGACATTAAATCAAGAAATATTGAAATACTTTGTCATCTGCTTTTGAATCATAATATCTACAAATAAATTTACAACTCAAATAGTGACGTAATTAACTTAAATTTATCCCTATATAAAGCTTTGGCAACAGATGGAACTCTTTGTTTCTTTCCACAACTTTTTAATATAATCTTTACAAATAACATACTGTGCAAAATAAGTAAAAGTGAAAATAAGTAAAAATAATACTTGATACATATTTTCGTATATCAAACTTAAAGTGTTGAATATATCCATAATTATCTTGGGTTTAAGCCGAGGAGGAGGAACAAATTGCAGATTATATTCCATGGCAAGAAATCATCTCTTTCCGGGGGGGGGGGGGGGCATGTTTAAGATGTATAGAATAATATTTCGTCCGTTTCTGGGGGGAGGGACGATTTTTCTAATAAGAATGATGATGATGATGATGATGATGATGATTATAATAATAATAATAATAATAATAATAATAATAATAATAATGATAATAATAATGGTAGTAATAACGAATGCGTCACGGGACGAATGTCGGTATCTTTTAAGTTTTGACATGGATAGTGATAAAGTCATTGGTGATGACTATTGATATTTTTTACGTCTGGATAGGAGACTAATGTCATAGAAATTGGGCGATTTGATATCGTGGTTTAATGAAAACTTGACCCAAACATTTATTTCACATTAAGAATCAGATGTTCAATAGGGTTGTACACAGGGTTGGCACGTTTAAAACGAAGTGTTTTAAAACGTGTTTTAAGACGCGTTTTAAAACACCCGGTTTTTTTTTTTTACAAAAAAAGAAAAAGAAAAAAAAAGGGGGGGGGGGGGGGTTATAAACGCCCCATAGAAGACCTATGTGTTATAAATCTACATATATTTTTCCAATGTTTAATCATTTTTTAATACCTAAATTGATTGTTTTTTAAAATTTCATTTGCTGAATTTTCATGCGTGATTCAACTGGTTTAGTAACCAGTTTAGTAACCAGTGCAGGAAAATCTTAAAATTGGTCTACAATCAGATGATACACCAATATTGTCACCCTTTGTGTCATTTTACATGCACATATGTACTGATAATATGGTGCTTTCAAATGTGTTTTTTTAAAAATCTTTATCTTCTTTGTGGGACCTTCCAACTTATCTGCATTTTGATTGGCAAAGTACTTAAGATATATATGTTAACATATTCTATGATTTTATGTCTGATGTCATATAATATCTGATCTGAAAGATAAGGTAGGGTTGATATGAACACGATAATTAAAGAGGACGCAATTTCTAGCCATCATTTTTATTATAAAGCATTTCGAGGGTCACGCAGAGGTCAGAACTGGTCCAAAGTTTAATTGCCAAAATGATCAAATATTATCATTGCCAATATGTAATTTGGGCCGTCCGTTCATGCTCACAATCCAAAATTGCGCCCTCTGCAACCATCGTGTCTGACAGACTGTAAATGTCTGTGTAGAGATGTCATTGGACTTGCTCTGCATTTACACCAAACTGGCCCGGGGCGAGAGCTGGCCCAAACTGGCCTCACAGGTGTTGCCTACTACTTTTGATAAACAGAATTATTGTTATTTTATCACCATTTTAAATTTAAGCTGTAAGGTATAAATATAAGTGCAATACGAGACAGCAATACTTGTATTTCAAATGATATAGATACTAGATTTAGTGAACTACTGCGATATTTTTTCTTTCTACAGAATTTATAAATACGGCGATCATGTACAACAAAAATGAACTGATCTTAGACTAAATAAATTAGATCTTTTTTTTTTCTTAATTTTCATCTGAAAAAAGGAACAATAATTTTTTCTAAACTCTCAAAAAGTTTATTTGTAATAGCCTTATTTAAGCAGAGTGGTACAGCAAAAGATTTTTTTGGAAAACTTCTGATTGATAGCACCGAGCCGTAAAAAAATTTAAAAACATTAAAAAAAAAAAAAACGTTTTAAAACATTTTAAAACATTTAAAAAAAATTAAAAAAAAAATAAAAACTTTTTTTTAAAATAAAAAACGTTTTTTTTTATTACAACCCTGGTTGTACATAAACTGCTGTGCACTGCATTGCAATAGTCATAACAGGCAAAAATAAGGCAATTATTCACATTGACTGTGACTGTATATAAAATCATAGTCATAGGGGATGCAATATACAAGGTAAAAAGAAAGTAAAAGGAAAAAAAATGCCCCCCCCCCCCCGATAGCAGAGACTGGTAAGAATTACATCATATTTTTAATACGTCTTTTTAAAGTCGTGTCATACATCTTATTTACGTCTTTAAGACGATACTTTGCACCAGCACACGACGTAAAATAAGACGTCATATTTTTACGTCAATTTTACATCATATTGGTCGAAAAAAAAATCGTCTTCATGACGTCTTTACGACCCAAAGGAAGCTTACAGACTGGTAAAAATCACGTCATAAAGACATCAAAGCTTTAAAGTTGGTTTATAAAATATTTTAGAAGGTATACAACATTATGACGTTTTCTCTTTGTTAATGTTCTAGCCTATAGATCGGCCTATACTAGCCCTATATCCTAACATCCTACATCCTATACCTAACTACTGATGCTTTTTGTCAACATTACTATGTATATGGACTGTAGTGTAGTACTTGAAAAAAAAAAGGGTAGAAATTACAATTTCTTTATGCATTCTGAAATACCCTGCCCATGACATTAACTGAATGGTGTTCAAAATGGAAGTACATTGTTCATTAAATCAGCAGTGCAATCATTGAATAAAATGTTAAAATTCAAATGTTATCTTCCCTTTTTCACGAAGTTTAGTCATTTCTGGTCATTCATGAATATTCATGAATCACAATCAACTATTACAATCGTATTACGACATAAAACTGACGTAAACACGTCATGTTATGGTCTTGAAAAAAGCTGTTACAAAGTGGGAAATTACTGACATAAAAATACGTCTTGTTCTGGTCTTTAAAAAAGACGTTAAAAAGTGGTAAATATTTGACGTAAAATATATGCCATCTTATGTTCAAACAAAATTTGAGAAAATTTTGGTTGTATAAAGACGTCATAAGGCTGTCGTAAAATAGTCGTGTATACGACAAATGACGTGTGGACCAGTTTATGACCAGTTCTTGACGTCTTAAAGACGTCCGTCTGCTATCAGGGGATATGATCATGACATGATATTTACAAAATGGGAAAATAGCATTGAACACGGACATACTGAAGTTAAAAAAAAAAATTATATATTTTTTTTATTTTATTGTAACCGTTATATGAATTCATTACCTATACGAGGTGTTTTTCCATGGCAATCATTTTCCATATTTTGCGTTCTCTAATATCTCAGCGGTCAATATTATACCATATTTTCTCTCTTCCGGGTTTGCCCATTGACTTTGTGTGTAAATGCCGCAGCGGTCAATATTCGCGAAATTCGGTTGGAACCAGTTTCAGAAGCAACGCAATGTGTATGCGCGGCGCGGCATCACAGTGCATGCACACACACATACCGGCAGCGCTTAGCGCAAGCGCTGTATTTATACGGTGCGCGAATTTACGTGAGAAAATGGCTACTTCGAAGAGATTCGCAAGTTTCGGTGACGAAAAATTCGATGATATAGTAACCAACAAAGACGCAAAAAATACAAAAAAAATCTACGAAACAGGCCGTTGCTGTGTTCCGTGAATATCTGTGAGAAATATCTCTACCAGGCGATTTTGAAACATTGGATAAGGAAACCCTTGGAAAAATTCTAGGAAAATTTTATGTCGAAGCCAGGAAAGCTAATGGTGATTATTATAAGACCGCAACGCTTAATGCGATTAGTGCTGGACTCAACAGACACTTGAAAAGTGAGTACAAGGATCTCATTGATATTATCAAATAAACGGAATTTGTTAAAGCCAATGAGGCATTCAAAGCGGCAACTGTAGAATTAAAGAAAATTGCGAAAGGAGACGTGAAACATCATGAAATCATAACCGATAATGACTTGCAGAAACTGTATGAATCTGACGTTTTCGATCAGAACCTGCCTTCGGGGCTTCAAGACAAAGTTTGGTTTGAGCTCATGCTATTCATATGTCGCAGAGGGAGAGAAAACTTACGTGAACTTAAGAAAGATCACTTTGTCATCGAAAGAGATGAAAATGGCCGCAAATATGTAACACAAGCAGTCGATGAATTGACCAAAAATCTAGAGAAGATTGCACAGCATCTAGAGCTGGTGCCGGTCGAATGTATGAGACAGGAAATGAAAACTGTCCTGTCAATTCATTTCAAAAGTACCTTTCAAAGTTAAACCCAGAATGCGAATTCTTATTTCAAACTCCGAAGTCTTCTGTCCTTAGTCCCGAAGGCAGCCCATGGTTAAAAAAATGCCCAGTTGGGAAAAACACACTGGGAAATGCTATGGTTAGACTCTCAAAAAGTGCTGGACTGTCAAAGATATATACCAACCATTGTCTTCCCGCGACTAGTATTTCCATTCTGGATAGAGAAGGTTTTAAGAACAGAGAAATTTGCCAAATTTCAGGTCATGCTAATGAGTCAAGTCTAGCTTCGTATACAGGCCGAGTAACTGACAGTAAGAAACAGCAAATGTCTGACGCTTTGTTGAGGGCCATCGGACAGAAACCTACACCCGAACCTAGGCCTAGATCTAGGTCTACTCTTGATGTTATGGCTGGTCCTAGTACTAGTTCTCTGCAACCTTGTCCAGAACCACAAGATCTTGGCGAAGAAGTTAATTTTGATCTAGGTCTAGATCTTGAAATGGATTGGTTCGACTCTCAAGTAAGTGAGGTATCCGTATCAAACGAGGAAATTGTTCATAATGAGCAAGTAGCACATGTTGAGCCAGACTCGGAGATTCGAAGTGAGATGGACAATAGACCTACACATGTACTCGCATAGGTCTAGTTACAAACAGATCTAACGTTAGGTCTACCCGTACTACAACTACAACCCGCAAAACATGTCAGACAATGACGAGTCCATTTGTATTCAATAATTGCAACGTGACTATTAACTATTTCAACTCAAAGCAAGCACATTGAGGAACTTCTGTAAATACAGCTGTACGTTTGGATTTTAATGTTTGAATGCACGTTTTGTCTGTAAATGCGTTCGGATTTGTTTCAGTCTTGGAACTGTACATACAGTCACTTCTTTGGAACTATTTGTAACATCATTAGCTTGGAAATTTGGAGTTTTCTTAATTTTTGAATGGGAGTCTACATTTAGAATCTGCAGTACGGATTTTTGTCAAGAGACGCCATTAAAAAAGGTAAGTCAAATGTGTGGTGAAAACTCAAATGTAGAGATCTACATGTAACGTTACAGTGGATGTGGCTGGTGAGATTACATTATGTTTGCATTCACTTTTGAATCACTTTCCTGTGGTTGTATAGGTAATAATAATAATATCAACTGGCATAGAATAAGATACCAACCTATATTTCCTTCTCTGAATCCAATATTGCCCGCGCCTTCGGCTTGGGCAATATTGGATTCAGATCAGGCAATATAGGTTGGTATCTCATTCTATGCCAGTCAATATTATATAATTATTCTCTATTTAGACTGAATTGAAAAAAACAACAACATAGGAGCAGTTTAGATACAGATAAGGAGGTTACATCGTATACGTAACTACACTTGTAACAGACAACTGTAATTACTGTATATGCATTACCTGTTATGATATTACTATGAAATAACCATGTTTGTGTTAAGATTAAGTATTGCTCTATTCACCAATCAAGGTTAAATAAAACTGCTTAGATACACTTCATGGTTTAACTTTATATAAAGTTGCATGAAAAGAAAGGCTGGTACAAAGTATAAACCGTTAATGGTTGAAAGTACAAACAACATAAAATAGGCAGGGGATCACTGAGATTAAAGATTTTTGAAATACCTCGAGTTTTAATTTGGATCAATGCGATATGTGATATCTGAGCTGCACGCACATCATTCGCATATACTATACACAGGGTATACACCAGAGAGACGAAGAATTCGATATGACTAAATTCACTTCAAACTTACCATCATTTACCATACACAAAATATATACAAAATAAGAAGTTTGCATCAAGCATTTAATGAAAAGCAACCGCCAAAATAAATCCCAGGAATTTTTGCGTTTCTTGCTTCATCTTTAAAGTGTGCTCACTCAACCATGACACCAGTGCTTCCTCTGATCTTCCTACAACACGTGATGATACTTGTTAGTAACAATATTTCATGTCAATTCTTGCAATAAATTTAATGGATTTTGCAATTTTAGGAGGATTGAACATTGCCATTTCCCCCTAAAACTGTGCTCACCCAACCGTGAAAGAGCGTGAAAGGTGTCAACATAGGTGTGAGTCGATCAAACATTGAATAATAAAACAACAACAGCACTCAAACAGACACCAGAAACAGAATTTGCCAAAATCTTGTTTCACAGACCCTCATATATGACTCTTGTGACTTTTGAAAAGTGACATTTTTGCCTTTAATGTATGCTCACTCATCCATGACTCGACGTATCAATCTCATTTTTACAGAGAAGCTGGTCAATAAGTGTAGGAACATTTCTGCCAAATCATTTTCCTCAAAACCTCTTCGTTAAAAAGTTACAGCATTTTCCTTAGGGGTGAAGTTATTTTTTTTTGTTGTGTTTATATAGAACATGTACCGAGTGAATCATGACAACTGTACCTCGTTTTCTATTACAAAAACTATACCTGCGTGAATCAAAAATCATTCCGTAATTCAATTCAATTATGGTTGAATAAAGGCTGAATTGTGCATGTTTACATTTATATAATATCATAATACATTAGTTCCGATGCATCATTGGTACTTAAAAGTAATTATATATATAGTTTTCAAAATCATTTAAAATCACCAAGTATACATTTAAAAAATGTTATACATTAAAAATTTCGATATCACTAAACCATGCCTTTTTAAAAAACATTTATATGTTTTTATTAAAACAATGGTCGCAACGGACATACTAAAGTTGACAAAATGGCGCCAATGACCTGATGAACTTGAAAATGATTGGAAAACCGAGATCTCATTATCCCTGAGGACTGTTGAAAATTTGACGAAAATTGACTGAGCCAGTTCTGAGATTTTGACTGCAAACAAAAGGGGGGGGGGGGAATAAAAAGAATAAGAATAAGAATAAATAAAATTCCAGCGAACTTAAAAGGTGATCTGTCAAAGATGACAGACCACCTAATAATAATAATAATAATAATGATAATAATGGTAATGATAATAACAACGCAAGTTCATGTATAACCTTATCCTTCTTAAATCTCTCGTACATAAATTATTTTGTTCTTATTTTAATGGAAAACGATAATGCACACAAACGTAACCATGCAACATACATACAAGAAAATTCCAAAAGTCATCCCCCAGATATACCACTGCCTAGCAGACCTCGAAGCCTCCTTAGCGGCCGCGTATTTCCCCCGGACATACAGGCTATCCACCTGTAGGGAAGCAAAAGAAAAGAAATAAGATTACGACTGAAAATGAAAACGAAAAGTGGGATGAGATTGAGACAGAGAGTGAGCTAGGTTGCAAGTGAGATTGAAAATGAAATTGAGGGCGAGATTAAATTGAGACTGAGAAAGAGCTCGAGATTGAGATTGAGATTGCGTGAGAATAAAATTGAGATTGATCTTGATCTTGAGATCAAAGTTAAGAATGAGAGTGAGATTGAGAGTGAGCTTGAGCTTGAGCTTGAGAATAAGAGTGAGACTGAGACTGAAATTGAGAATGAGATTTGCCACGATAATGAGACAGATTAAAGACTCACCGTGAACAATAACGATTAAACTAAAATTAAATTATTTTATTGCAGTTTCTTTAGTGATAGCAATAAAATCAACCAGAAATGACGTACATTAAAGTATGGCTAGGAGGTTCATAGTGCTGTTCTGAAATTAGTCCGAAAAACAGGTATCAAAATGGGATGGTGAAAAACCCTTGGGTTATAGTCCACAATGGTGATGATGATGATAGTGACGATATGCGAAGTGAGATCAGCGGTCATTGAACTGGGCTCAATGTCCATGAAGACAAAGTCGATGATGACAAGGAGCTGGTATATTCACTTTAACAATCCAAGTTCGGCGTTGAAGAGGTCCTCTACAACAAGTTGACAATATTAGTAAGCACTGAGAATTTCCTCTTAAAACTGGCAAGCACCTTGCTGAAGCACCGAGGTTAATTCTACTTTTCTGAGATATTTCCCAGCCTTTTATATAAAATTTTTCATCTTCTAGAAGTATCCAGAATATCTTTCGTAAGAACAATCTTGCTCCTTCTAGTAAAGTACAATCTAGAAATATCTTGAGTGATCTCAATGCAAAATTTTGACACATAAACAAAATACCTTTGCTTTTGTTCCTATTTCCTGTCTGGCAGCCAGCCAGGCTCAGGCCATTAGCTACCGAGTTCAACATAAGGTGAAATTGTACATTTCAGAAATACCAGAAATACTCTTTTAGCTGGCTCATTACAAATGAGCCCTGCAAAATGAGCTTACAATCACTTACTAGTAAATGGAGTGTTATAACGAGACTTATGGAGTAATCTAGAAACTACCTAAATAAATTGAAAAGAACTTCTCTTACAATTCTTCTGTTATGTAACAGATTGAGAATGAGGCTGAGGTTGAGAGTTATATTGAGAATGAGGTAAAGAATGAGAATGATATTGAGCTTGAGCTTGAGATTGAGAATGAGATCGAGACTGAGTTTGAGATTGAGAATGATTGAGATTGTGATCGAGATTGAGACTGGGATTGGAATGAAAATGATCATGAAACTGAGACTGAGCTCGAGATCGAGACTGAGAGTTATAGTTAGAGTTAGGTTGACAGTTAGAGTGAGATTGTAGTTAAGATTGATAATGATATTAAGATTGAGATTGAGATATAGATTAGGACTGAGATTGAGATGAGACTGAGACTGAGATTGGGATTGAGATTGAGATTGAGACTGGGATTGGAATGAAAATGATCATGAAATTGAGACTAAGCCTGAGATCGAGACTGAGATGGAGATTAATTTAGGATCAAATTCAGATTCTGTTATTGAAGCTGCTTTCAGCACTCGCCTGTCTCATGAATACATCATGAATGAATAAACAAATGGATAAATAAGTACATAAATAAACATGTATATATAAATAAATAAACTTACCATTGAACCTTTGATGACACCGATGATTCCAAATACAAAACAACAGAAAAAAAGGATCAAGATATTAGGTATGATGTAGGTCCCAGGCCTGGGTGGGGCTTGTCTGAATATCTGAGTAGTGACAGGTATTAAGTACAAAGAAAAAGAGAAGAGCTAGAGGATATTACCTTTTCCTCCTTTTTAATGCTTGTAAGCAAACAAGGACGTTTGATTATTTTTGCCTATGTTTGTCCTTGGCCCTTTTTGATCAAAAAGTTGCCTTTCAACGCAACTCAACAAATTCAATGCAACTTGATTTTCAGCCACTCAGAATTGAGTTTTTGCATTTTAACGCGACTTTTTGTGTGTAATAGGGCCTTTGAGAATTGGTGTGCATTTTTAAACACGTGCACACATTGGTATCAATAATGCCTATAGCATTTTCATTTATTTGATGAATGTAGATAAAATGCCTTGCTCATGGGCATAAGTGCCGTACCGCGGGGATCGAACCCCCGACCTTCGCGTCTCCAGTCAAAAGCCTTAGACCACTCGACCACGACACCTCCACCACCACCAAAATGGACACCAATTGGTGTCCATTTGAACCTATAACCAGATAGACGATCTCAGATCATGATGATTCATTTATGATTTACTAAATCTCCGGCATATGTAAGCTTAAAGACGCTCAATCGTGGGCTTTCATGGGGAACTTGACACCATGGGTGTAACAGGTGTTGTCCATCACTATGAGTTTTATGACCAACGGACCTTATGTAATGCTTTGTATATTCCACCCTTTACCCCATATGGTAAAGTCATTATCTCACTTTCCCTTGCCCAAGAATGCCCGAAGCAGGCCGAAGAATGTTTATGGTGGGGCAGCTTGTTTTGCTGTGCCCCAGCCTGGAGTTCTAGTAGGATGCATACAGTATTTCCAGTGCTTTTCACAAAGTCTGGTGTCAGCAAATTATGACCCACTCCCCATGAAAGCTCACGACTGACTGTCTTTACAACAAAAATTCTAACGCTTACCCCTACACTCACCGCATGCGTTTGGATCACAGCAGGAGGTGAAGCCACAGGGGCATTGTTTGTATAATTATACGATGTTGGAACACGCCCATCCATAAGGACGCTGGGTCCGACATTATATACGGCGGGGTTGTAAGCAGCACTGTTGTAGGCGGCGTTGTTGTAGGCCATATTGGTAGAAGGATCCTGTGGGCTGCCGTTGTTGTCTATAGAGAGGGAGAGAAAGAGAAAAAGAGAGATGGGGGCGGGGGCGAAAAAACCCAATATGTATAGAGAACATGGAAAAAGAAAAAGAGATAAAAGAGGAGAGATAAATGTATACAAGGATAGGGATTTTTTGAAGATAAAAATTTCCTGTTGGATGCTGAATCCAGTGGGTATTATGTGAAAGAAAAAAAAAATCTGCAAAGGCATAAACACCAAAACATATAAACAAATAAAACGTTGGATAATATAATTTTACATAATTACGTCATTCACCTTTTTAAAGCTTTACTGTATGAAAGTATAATAAAACTCCAAACACCCCCCCCCCCTCCCCCACACACGCATACTTACATGGCCATACTTGTGGGAACCCAGATTGTGGGGTACTTTTGTGAGTACAGGTATACCTTGTGGGAATAGTATTATACCCACAATCTGGGTTCCCACAAGTATGGCCATGTAAGTATGTGTGTGTGTAAACAAGTACATCTCCCCAAGTATCACTTATGAGGTACAGTTACAGGATTTTGTCACGTGACTTTATGAAGGCAGATACGCCGATTTAAGGCAATTCCTTTGTGGGGTCCATGATTTATTCCCCACAAGAAAAAAATACCCCACAGGGGTATAAATGTACCAACCTGAGACCCCACAAGGATGCATGCATGAGAACACACACACAACACACACACACACACACACACACCCAAAATGACAGTCGGCTAATAAAGAGGAAACAGTAAGATATGCACAATTGTAAAAAAAAAAAAAAAAAAAAAAAAAAAAAGATATGAAACGATGTAAATACATATATGCATGGTTGATTAATATCAATCCAGTATTGATATATGTTTAGGTTTCAAAATAAATCGCACCACTTTGCCAGTACAAGTGATTTTTTTTAAAATGCAAAATACTTTTTAAAAATTACAAAACATGAAGAATGAAGTTTATCATAGAGAGAAATAAATACCCATTACGATTACAAATACCAACATAGATTTATAATAATAATAATAATAACAATAATAATAATAATAATAATAATAATAATAATGATAATAATAATAATAATAATAATGATAATAATAATAATAATAATAATAATACAAATAGTCATCGGTAGTAAGTATAGGTAGTACCAATAGTCATCGGAGCCTTAGGAACTGTAACAACCAGACACAGAAGCTTCCTGGCTGATCTAGGAGTCGAGGTGTCCTTTGAAACGATACCGAAAGCAAGCTTGCTTGGGACAGCTCACATCCTACGAAAGGTCTTGAACTAGAAAGAGAAATGAACAATGAAAAGAGGACTTGTTTGATAGAATAGAAAACAGATAACTCTAGATTTCTGGAAGAGGTCCGGTTGCTGTTTAATATACCAACAGAACATCAAGTTGTGGATAAAAGAAATAATAATAATAATAATAATGATAATAATAACAATGATAATAATAATAATAATAATAATAATAATAATAATAATAATAATCTTCAAGTCTACGACCTGCAGAAGGCAGCTATACTGGGAACAATGAGACTCATCAGGAAAACACTTGGAAAGTAAAAACGATATAGTTGCGCTTGATAGAACTTCGTACTTTTTGTTAAAGCAAAGTCTCTTAATATTATCCGGACTGGATCCTGTTTTTCCGAATGATAATAATGACAATAATAATGGATTGGTATAACGCAAATTGCACAATGCTTTTAATACAGAGATGAAGAACCTTTCAAGGTTCCCAATAAGAGACAAGAGAAGGTTCTAATCAGCTCCATTTTTAAAGAGTGTAAAGTAGATTTCTTTAAGCTTACCTGCCATGGTCCGCTTCAAATCGTAGGCTTCGGACAAAAAAAAAAAAAAAAAAAAGTCTGATGAAAAATATCCCCAAGTATGCAGGTGACAAAAATCCGTCTGATCCACCAATGCTTCCAGGTAAAAACAGTCTGAATCTTCTCAAGAAGACGTAAAGGATCTTCATCCAGCTACAACCCAAAACAATCATTGACTTATAAGCTTCATCCACTGTTGTTTCTAAATCACTATCCTTCATACACAATCAATAAGACAATCATTTCAAGCATAAACGTCATAACTGATATAATGCTTATCTTATAATGACGTTCTTAAAGTACACCCTTAATTAGCCAGCAGCTGACATAGTCTTATCAGTGATGAATATTGCACTTGAAATTTGGACAATCACGCAAGAGCCACAGAGAGAAAGAGAGAGAGAGAGAGAGAGAGCGTGAGAGAGGGTGTTATTGGGGAGGATTCCACAAGTGAAAGAAAATTAATTAAGATTAAAGAAAATTAAATAAGAGTAATGAGTGAGGTATGGAGGGATAGATAAACACTACTTCATTCAAATTTTTCTGACTTGTACTGTTCTAGTCAAGATGGAGTCAATGTTATTCTAGTAAAAAAAAGGTAGATTCTAGTAAAATAATGACTAGATCTCCGGATCATACAAGCACTGGTCAACACTACGCTCTTATTTTCACGGTGTGGAATTGACTCGGAAACGGCGTCAGCTGGGAGTCAACTCTATTCCGAGTTAAAGTGACTCGCTTTCCTAGTTACTTTTACTCGGAATTGAGTCGATTCTCAACCATTGCCACACCATACCAAGCCGAATCAATTCGGAATCCGATTCACTTCAACTCGGAATAGAGTTGACTCCCAGCTGACGCCGTTTCCGAGTCAATTTGACACTATAGAAATAAGAGTGTAACTTGACTCGATTCTAGTTAAATTGACTAGAATCCTAGTAACAGTTTTTTTCATTTTTAAAACTAGAATTCTGGTCATTTTCACTAGAATCTAGTCAAATTTGATTATAATAGCCAGTGGCGGCGATTTCATGTATCGAGTGGGGGGGGGGGGGGGGGGCGGAAACACAGAAGTCCTCCGCCGAAAACCTGTTTCGAGAAGTGAGAGGGGGTGATAGTTATTATGTGAGCGAGCGAAGTGAGCGAGCTAAAAAATAACCGCAAAAAAAAAAAAAAAAAAATGAGAGAAGCCTGATTTTGCCATCAAAATGCATTCTAGGCCTATAAAATATTCAAGTAGTTGGCCTAACATTACCCACTTGACTCAAAATAGAAAAATGATATATCAAGCTTTAAAAATCGAGGGGGGGGGGATCGTCCCCCATAAACTCATAAAAAAATTCGAGGGGGAAAAAGAAATCATGGGAGGGACATCCCCCCCCCCCTCCAGATTGCCGCCTATGATAACAGCTGATCCGGTCTGATCTGTCTGATTCGATAGTCGAATCTGATTAGATTGTTTTTAAAGTGTAGGATGAGGACAGACAAAAATTACTGAAGAAAGGAAGGAGAAAGAGAGAGAGAGAGAGAGAGAGAGAGAGAGATAATAAGAGAAATAGAGAGAGAGAGAGAGGGGGGGGGGGAGGGAGATTCTAATTCCCTACTCGGGCACTAACCATGCTAACCATGTCAGCCAAACTTTCCGAATGTATACCACACTGTATGCAATGCAAAATATAAAGGTCATTGTAAGACAAGCAAAGACAGGCCGATTGTTATCAGCTATCAGAATTTATTGCAATATACCTAATTTCCGAACGGTAAGTAGGTTAATAAATAATCATACATCATTCCATACGTTACTAATAATCATTAATATTTTACAGAGCACCGATACATGCAGGAGAATGTTAGATCAAGTGCTTGATAGTCCGAATGTTCGCAATTTATTTAGGCACACATTTTCAAATACTATACGGGGCATAATTGATTCAGCTAATAACTACCTGACACTATGAACACGATGGACAAAGAAAGCGGACAAAATAAACAACCTCTCATTCTACCCATCACAATGGTTCTGGTAGTCAAAAGAACATCCCTTCACTGCTATTATCTGAAACATGTGGAACAGGTGTCACATACATATATTCACCTGGAACTACTGTGAAGGGATGTTCTTTTGACTACCAGAACCATTGTGAAGGGTAGAATGAGGGGTTGTTTATTTTGTCCACTTTCTTTGTCCGTCATGTTCATAGTGTGATACAACGCTGTTGTGCAAGTTAATGCTGTTGTGTTTTATTAATGTCTAAACTGCTGCAGAAGCAAAACATCACAGCTTATGGCATTTGATGACTAGAAATCATGTCTTTTCGTAGGGGGGGGGGGCATGTTTAAGAATGTGTAGTATATATCTGGGGGCAATTTCGTAACCAATGAATTACAAGTTTTATCATGTTTATGCTACAACAAATCCAGCTAATAAACTTGCCTATGTTTCTTTAACCCATTCGTGACAGAAGGTCCACATTTTGTGGTTTGGCTTTATAACCTTTGATGCGGAGCCCTAGAAATCATTCCAAATACATGAGCAGAAAGAGCAACAATTTCTACACAAACTGTGCCCATTTTGGTTGCGTCAATATTTATTGTTCGATGCTGAAATTTTTTGTAAATGAAAATAAGCATTAAAATCCTTAAATTGGCAATGCAATGGAAATGTTAAAATCACCATTTTCCCCCGCAAATTGGCAACATCTTGAATTCTCTTCATACTTTTTGCCAATCTATATTTATTTCAGATACATGACTTTTTATTTTTAAAATGTAGCAATAAAAGACAAATTTTGGTGTTGCCAATTTGAAGAAAAAAAGCTTATCAAATTAGGCTATGAATAATTCCTGTCACGAAGGGTTAAAATGCTTGAACAATACCTTTTACGTTAAACTTTGTGTTGATTAAAAAGGAACCCATTAGAGAATTGGCCAAATGGCGCTCAACTGACTTACATTCTTGAGATAATCAAACCTGGGGAGCATTTCATGAAGAGTTTTGTCGGTGATTTTCACTGACTAATTTGCTCTCAGCCAATCAGATGCGAGGATTTTCAGTAGCTTATAACATTTGTCGGTGATTTTCACCGACAAAACTCTTCATGAAACGCTCCCCTGATTCAGTGTATGGGTTACAACAGAATGATTTTACAAACATGACAAACGAATACTCGGAGAGATCTCATGCTAAAACACTTGAAAAGAAATTTGAACTTCCTATTGTTCATTCCATTTTTCATGTATCTATACAAGCAGTATACAAGTAAAAAATAAAAAATTACAACGGCTATGGGCAGAATTTCCGTTAAATCGTATAGAAGAGCATCGATGGGGCGCTATGGGGGGGGGGGGAAAGTGATCAAAGGAAGAACAGGAAGAACAAGAAAGAGAAGAAAGAATTTAAGAGTATGGGGGAAGAGAGGGTAGGGACATGCAAATATATTTGTTCCATTTAAAACGACACGATAAAAAACTTCCTTCGAAAAAATCAACTCAAATACAATTTCAAAGGCATGTTCCATTCAAATCATGTTCGGATTACGTAATAAGCCAATATAAAGTCCGCGCATTTCTACAAGTGACAGACAGGGCTGCTGAAGTTGCCTTAAGTTGATTTTTCGAAAGTAGTTTCATCGCGTATTGCCCCCCCCCCCTTATCAAAATACCCTGGCGCCACCCCTGAGAATATCTGAAATTGTCTTACAAGTAAGGAATAAAAAATCAACGCATTCTTTAGTGTCCCCGTGGAGTCCCAATTTTTTTCATAAGAAAAAAGGGGACAGCAGCCCTATCCTATCCTTCCCGAAGGATTTGTGTCCATGGCATATCCCGACCAGTAAAGTCATTCATTTTATCGCAATCAGTTAAAAAAAAAGTAGAAGAAAGAAAGAAACAAACAAACAAAAACTTATATGAATCTTTCATCATTTGTCTTATATTTCATTTCATTTTCATAATTTTACACTGCAATCTAATCTTATGATAACAATTTTTGCTTTCCATCGATACCCAAAATGAGATTTTCATTCCTCAGTCCCTATTTGTTTTGTTTATACGAAATCATACACAATTATGAATCCAAGAAGGAATGCCTTGACAAAACAGCCGACAATTAGCCCGACACGGTACCATCGCTTCGCAGCCATGGATGCTGCCTCAGCTGCCGCGTAGTTGCCTGACAGGTAGAGGCTGCTCACCTGCGTGGTAGAGTAAAGAAAAAGAAATGAAGAGAGTACTCGAAATTAAATTAATAACTGATTAATTCAACAACAAAAAACAAACAAAATAAAATATAAAACAAACAGACAACAACAACAACAAATCATTGGGAGGAAATGAACAAAAGATGAGAACTAACATTACAGTACGATCATGTAGTGTGTTTGTTTGTTTGTTTATTTGTTAGAATGATAAATATAAACAACCTACCTGATTTCCTTTGACTAAACCAATAATGCCAAAGATCAATGAACAAAAGACGAGAACCATCACATTATGTACGATGTAGTTTGTTTGTTTGTTTATTTGTTAGAATGATAAATATAAACAACCTACCTGATTTCCTTTGACTAAACCAATGATACCAAAGATCAATGAACAAAAGAGAACGATCAGATTATGTACGATGTAGTTTGTTTGTTTGTTTGTTTATTTGTTAGAATGATAAATATAAACAACATACCTGATTTCCTTTGACTAAACCAATGATACCAAAGATCAATGAACAAAAGAGAACGATCAGATTATGTACGATGTAGTTTGTTTGTTTGTTTGTTTATTTGTTAGAATGATAAATATAAACAACCTACCTGATTTCCTTTGACTAAACCAATAATGCCAAAGATCAATGAACAAAAGACGAGAACCATCACATTATGTACGATGTAGTTTGTTTGTTTGTTTATTTGTTAGAATGATAAATATAAACAACCTACCTGATTTCCTTTGACTAAACCAATGATACCAAAGATCAATGAACAAAAGAGAACGATCAGATTATGTACGATGTAGTTTGTTTGTTTGTTTATTTGTTAGAATGATAAATATAAACAACATACCTGATTTCCTTTGACTAAACCAATGATACCAAAGATCAATGAACAAAAGAGAACGATCAGATTATGTACGATGTAGTTTGTTTGTTTGTTTGTTTATTTGTTAGAATGATAAATATAAACAACCTACCTGATTTCCTTTGACTAAACCAATAATGCCAAAGATCAATGAACAAAAGACGAGAACGATCACATTATGTACGATGTAGTGTGTTTGTTTGTTTGTTTATTTATTAGAATGATAAATATAAGCAACCTACCTGATTTCCTATGACTAAACCAATGACACCATAGATCAATGAACAGAAGATGAGAACTATCATATGATGTACGATGTAGTCTGTTTGTTTGTTTGTTTGTTAGAATGATAAATATAAACAACCTACCTGATTTCCTTTGACTAAACCAATAATGCCAAAGATCAATGAACAGAAGACGAGAACCATCACATTATGTACGATGTAGTTTGTTTGTTTGTTTGTTTATTTGTTAGAATGATAAATATAAACAACCTACCTGATTTCCTTTGACTAAACCAATAATGCCAAAGATCAATGAACAAAAGAGGAGAACCATCAGATTATGTACGATGTAGTTTGTTTGTTTGTTTATTTGTTAGAATGATAAATATAAACAACCTACCTGATTTCCTTTGACTAAACCAATGATACCAAAGATCAATGAACAGAAGACGAGAACCATCACATTATGTACGATGTAGTTTGGTGGCATTGTTCCTGCCTCTCTGTAAATATCGTTTGTTGTCACCTACAGGCAAAAATAAAAGAAATTTTAAAAAACCTGTCCTTCATATCCTAGTTTCTACAACCAAAAAGGACTTGTTTTTCTTGTTTTTTAAGATAAATTTTGTATAATAAAAAACATAAACTCATAGGCCTATGTCAAATTTTTAAAAATGCTAACGTGCACTGCTAAAACATTATGTGAAAATCATTGAGTTGTTTAAAATATGAACCTACCAACTGTTGCTTCAAAAATTATATGTGAAACGTATGGGGGGGGGGGGGGTAACCACGTCTTGTTCTAACAGTGGGTATACGATCTCTACGTACCCCGATCTTCGCCGTCAAAATAATTTTTGAAAGCCAAAATAATTTGAATAATATGATGGAATCCTATAAGGATGGGGGGGGGGGGGGGTGAAAGGCTTAACAAAGAAATACAAGTTTGAAGAATTTAAAATTACGATATTCCATTTTTTAAAATTACGTCTTATCACTCGGGGAAGGGAAACTAAACGCACTGACTTGTGGTAAAAGTAGTTTAAACTTGGACCATGAACCTCCTTTAGGAATGTGCAGAAAGAGGAGGAAAGAAAGAAAGAAAGAAAGAGAAAAGGAGAGAAGGAGGAGAAGGAGAAGAAGGAGGAGGAGAATGTGAAGAAAAAAGGAGGAGAAGGCAAAGAAGGAGAAGAGAGAGAACGACGAGGAGGAGAAGACAGAGAAAAAAAAGAAGTTGAAGGAGCAGAAGAAGGAGAAAAAGGAGGAGGAGGAGAAGAAGAAGAGGAAAAGAAACAGTTGAAGGAGGAGAAGGTGAAGAAAAAAAGTGAAGGAGGAGAAGATGAAGAAAGAGAAGAAGAAGAAGAAGAAGAAGAAGAAGAAGAAGAAGGAGGAGGAGGAGGGGAAGAACGAAAAGGAGGATAAGCTTACTGTATTTTGCACCACAACTCTTGTCGTTGTCATGTTCGGTGAACCAAACATCTCCTGGCCTTGAATAGAATAGTCCGGACTGTAAGTTGTGGGTGCACCTTCATTCGATGTACCACTATACGGGGGAGGGGTGTAGGCGGTATCATAAGCACCATAGTTAGACGGATCCACAAGGTGACTTTTGTCTTCTACAGGTGTATGGATATGAAAGCAAGGGAAAGAGAGAGAAAAGAGCGAGAGAGAGAGAGAGAGAAAAGAGCGAGAGAGAGAGAGAGAAAGAGAGAGAAATAAAGAGAAAGAGAGGAAGACAGAGAAAAAAAGAAAGAAGAGAGAGAAAAGGGTGCGAGAGATTGTGCAAGAGAAAAGGAGGGAAGGAAGAATGGAAGATAGAGAGAGAGAGATGGAGAGAGAAAAAAGGATAGTGTGATATACTCATAACGGGAAAAGATTTAAGAAATAAGTCAACTGAAATCCAAATAATCAAGAGATCAGCAAAGAGGAGATAATGTTTTTTTTGTATTATTTAAACAAGATATTTAAAATTATTTCAAAGTTTTAAAAAAACCCAAAACACATAAAAACCATGTTTATTTCTGACTTTTATTTAATGCTGAACGGAATATCCATTATTCTGAAATTTCATCCACCGACATTATTTTGTCCTCCTGACTTATCTCCATTCCAAGGCGAAAATCTAACTAGCAAAGCAATATTTCAAATTGATTTCAGGGATCTGGTTAGCTATTGCTACAACAGCAGTACGATAGAATGCACAAGATACTGAACAGTTTGTTTGTTTAAAATTTATTTCGGAGTTCACACATAATACAAAAGAATCAATAATTACAAATGTGCGTATATATATATATATATATATATATATATATATATAAAACACATATGTCATTTACTTCTGAATGCAAAGAAATTTTATGGAAAATTAAAACTTTACAAACAGAGAACGCAGGAGACCGTCAAGAGCACGTCGACGACGGCAAAAATTGACCTACGTATCTTAAATTAGAAATCGAAAATAATCCTCTTACATATGAATGTCTTACCTGCCATTGTGTCCAGCTATATTCAAGGCTTATTCAACCTGATATAATGATATATAGATGAAGGATTAAAGCCAGAGTCCTCATGCATTGAGTAGCCTGCTTAGTTAAGCAGAGAAACCAGGGGCGATGTTACCGTCGGCTTGGAGGCTATGAAGATCCTATACCTGTTTAAACTAACGCTATTGATGTCAGGAATTGCGTCACGTAATGCGACATCTATGCCAGAAATGATCATGATGATATCAGTTTGTTATTGCGTATTGTTTGCGGATTTGAGGGTAAAGGTAAGGGGGGGGGGGGCATGCCCTCCTTTGATACCAAAGTACAATATCCTTATACACGACACCAAATCTGTCTCCACCTTTATCTATAATGACCATTTACTTCGTCTTTTTCCTTCTTCTTTTTTTTTCTTTTTCTGTGTTCTCATTTCTTCTAGTTGTATACGGTGTACAAATAT